>VYZP01070265.1:0-86488 GCA_013400635.1 Hypocryptadius cinnamomeus | reverse complement strand
CAGCTTCTCTGGGCAGCCTGTGCCAGTGCTTCACCACTGTAAATAATTTCTTCCTGCCATCTAATCTAGCCTGTCCTCAGTCAGTTTAAAGCCATTGTCCCTTGTCCTCTCATTATCTGCCTGTAAAAATGTCCAGGGTGCAGCTCTTCCCTCCCAAAAAGGAGGTGGCTTGGGCTCTTCCCCTCCAGATGCTGATGCTCTGCCCATGCCTGGTTTCTAGGGTCACTCATTTTGTTTGATCTCCTGACGAACCAGAAGGCTGATCCTGAGGAGGAGGAGCACTGTGCACAGGTATGGGAGGCCAGATGGGGATGGGGCAGAGAACACAACGTGCACAGGAGCAAAGTGGTGAGCAAAAAGCATGATCCCTTCTGGATCTGTTCACAGGGGTCCAGGACAACCTCAAGTATGGGGGGTATTGAGGAAGTAAAAGAAATCCTGAGGAAGCTGGAGCTGTCTGAGTACTGTGATGTTTTTGAGAAGGAGAAAATGGACAGGCAAGCACTGGTGAGAAGTTCCCCTGTTGTACTGGCTCTTCTGGCTCTTCTTTGCTTTTCTTCCCCATCATCCCAGCACTGCACATCTTCTGGTACTGAGTCACACATGAACCATCTCTGAGGAGGAACACAATCCCATAGAACAGACACCTCACCACACCTCTGCTCCTGGACTAACACCAGCCTTGCTTATTTTCCAGTTCTTGTGCACAGAGAAAAACCTGAAAGAAATGGGAATTCCCTTAGGGCCAAGAATGAAAATACTCCATTACATCAGCTCCGAGACAGAGATGAAGGTTTGTTTTCCGCATGGCTTGTGCTCATGCCATCACATCCCATTCCATTGCATCCCTCTGACACAAGGACCCCTTTGTGCTGCTGCAGGGCCGGAGCTCAGCAGCTCCAGGGCACAGTGAACGTGGGGCTGAGCCAGGATCCCCTTCCCAGCACGGGGACAGCTCCGAGGACGGCAGGAGCTGCCAGTACCGGGACGTTGGCTTGGGACAGGTACAACTGAGCTCTGGCTGCACCCCAAAGCCCTCGTGACACAGCACAGGGATTGTCTGATGAGCAAATCTGAACATCCCCCGTCCCAGGTCTCGGCAAACTACCCCCAGCTGAACTACAAGCCCACCATCTTCTTTGCCTTTGGCTCTCCCATCGGGATGTTCCTCACGGTGCGAGGAGTGAAGCGCATCGACCCAAACTACAGCCTGCCCACCTGCAAAGGCTTCTTCAACATCTTCCACCCCGTAGGTATAAGAACCAGAGCTGTCCTGCGTGAGACACGTGGAGCACGAGCCCTGGCCACTGTCCCCCTCTCGTGTGCAGTTTGACCCGGTGGCGTATCGGATCGAGCCCATGATCGTCCCGGAGCTGGAGTTCGAGCCCATGCTGCTGCCCCACCACAAGGGCAGGAAGAGGATGCACCTGGGTATGGCACAGGCAGCCCCTGTCCCCCGGCTCAGGGCTGCTGCTGCAGCCCCCAGCCCCACAGCCAGCCCCCTCCTGCCTTGCAGAGCTGAAGGAAGGGCTGACTCGCATGAGCGTGGACCTGAAGAACAACCTGCTGGGCTCCCTGCGGGTGGCCTGGCAGTCCTTCACCCGTTCCCCCGTGCCAGCCCTGGAGGCAGGGAGCTCCGAGGCCGAGGCAGAGGCAGAGGCTGGCACTGAGAAGCAGCCAGGTTGGTGGTGGGGGGCAGGGGGCAGCCAGGGATGCAGCCCTGGGAGCTGCCCGTGAAGCAGCGTGCCTGGAGTCCCACAGCCACACTGCCCATCAGCTGTGCCCAGCAAAGGGCACCTTTGGGCTGTGCAGGCACCTGGATCTCCCTGAATGCTGTGGCCATCCCCTGATGAAGGGGTTTTCTGGGAGGGTCTTGGCACACCACACCACGTTTTAAGCCCACCCCCCTCCTCTGGGTGTCCCTTGCACTTCAGCTGCCTCTTCCCTGTGAGAAGGGGGAGCACGGCCCTGCTGTGTTGTCGTGGCTGCTGGTGCCCTGTGGCTGAACCACGCTGCTTCTCCTTCCTGCAGAGACAAAGCCAGAGGAGCCCCTGGCAGCAGTGAAGGAAGAGACCCCCCCCATCAACGTGGGGAGGCTGAACGGAGGGAACCGCATCGACTACGTGCTGCAGGAGAAGCCAATAGAGAGCTTCAACGAGTACTTGTTTGCACTCCAGGGGCATCTCTGCTACTGGTAAGTGTCTGTGTAATGCTCAGGGCTTCAAGTTTACGTGTGGTGAAGCAGAATGGCATCAGTTTCACAGCCAGTGTAGTAAGAAAAGCCTCAGGTGGTCGAGGGAACAAGATCTCCTGTCTGTGACGTGCAGAGGGTGGGCACAGACAGAGGAAGGAGACTTGTGCTTCTCCTCGTGCTGCCTGCTTTGCAGAGCACTGCATCTACCCCAGCCATCACAGATGGCCTGACAGAGGGCAGGGAAGCATTCCCTTCTGATTCCCTTTCCTCCCCTGCAGGGAGTCAGAGGACACTGTTCTGCTGGTTCTGAAGGAGATCTACCAGACACAAGGCATCACACTGGATCAGCCTTTACCAGGAAGCCAGTGACCCACCTGTGCAGTTCTGGCTGTAAGTCACCTCTGCCTAAACCCCTTCTGGATTTCCCAGGACACCTCAGAGGAGATCTGGTTGGTTTGGGGGAGTAATATCCATTATCTAAGGCAGGGAGCTTGGTCAGCTTTCTTCTTTGGCCTGTCAGCACCTTTGGCTTCTTTCCTCTTCCCCTCACATGGGCACGATCAGACATGAGGAGAGGAGCAGGGAGGGTCCAGGGGGCTGGATTCTGACTGCAGCTATTCCTGTGTTCTCCTTTTGCTCTCTCAGGTTCAATCCCACAGAGTACTCACCAGGAAAGTCCAGATCTCTTCTCTGCCTTCCTCTCTCCTCTGCTGCCGTGTCCTGCATGCTGCTTCCCAAGTACTTGCTGCTGCCTGGAGATAAGGATGGATTTTCCTCCATTTTGGGGAGAGGTAGGGGGAAAAACTGTCAAGGAAAACCACTTCTGCTCAAACACACACACCACCTGTACAGTGACTCCCTGTGGCAACGTGTACTTTTAAGCCTGCACCCTGTGAGTCCCCACACCAGCTCCTCCAGCACTGCAGCAGACGAGCTGTCCAGGCTCAGAACCCAGCGAGGCCCTGAGCCCACGCCTGGCTCCGTGAGGACACTCACAGCCCAGACCTTGAGGAGAAAAAGCCTTAAACACAGCGTGGGAAGAGCTGCAGCAGCCTTGGAAGCAAGGCAGATTGCTGACTGCTAACACAAACCCCCCACCAGCACAGCAGGCCCAGGAGGTGAAGCCCAGGGCACAGGCTGCTGCTGAGCCACAGGGGCTGTCCAGCCCCTCATCCCTGCACTGCTGCTGCATGTCTGTGCACCCCTGCACTGCAGCCAGGCAGGGCTGCCCTGTAAAGCACCCCGTGAGAGTGGCATGCTCGTGCTCCTCCCTGCTGGGGGGTGCTGCTGGGGACAGCTCAGCACCCCAACCAGCCCACCCAGGACATCCCCACAGCCCTGACCCAGCCAGTGCCCTGCTGTACCTGCTCTGAGGAAAGCTTTCCCTCAGCTGCAGCCAGCCCAGGGAACAGCAGCTGCTGCTGGCAGTGCCAGGCAGGGCGAGCCCTCTGAGCCCTGCAGGGACACAGAGCAGTGCTGCTGTCCCACAGGACTGGCAGGTGAGCACGGGGATCTGTGCCCGCCACGCTCCCGTCCTGGTTTAGCTTTAAATGTACAAAACGCAGCCAGCAAAGGTGGAGCCCAGATCCAGCAGGGTCTGGCCACTGCAGGAATGACACCAGCTCTGTAGGCAGCTCAGTCTGCACCTGCCTTGAAGCTGTTTTCTGAGGGGGCAGGGCTGGGGAGCCTCTGTGATCCTTCCCTGGGCACCAAAGGCTGCCAGTGCTGCGTGAGGTGTTGCTGTGCAGCCTTTGGAAGAGCCAAACCACTTTCCCTCCTGCTGACTTTTGCCCTGCATGGGGTAAGGAGCCTTTTTTCCCCCAGAACCTGTTGGTTTGTTTTTCCTCCATTGTCTGTTATTTGCACTATTGGAAGGGTTTTGTTTGCAGCCTCCATCCCTCCTCCCCTCCCAAGGAACAGAAGCTGTTCTTTACCTGACTGCAGGAACAGCCAAGCTGCTTGGTCAGCACCTGACCCACTGCTGGCTAAGGTCTCATGGGAGTAGGAAAAGGGACAGTCTTAACATGGGACACTAATGATCAGCTTTTTAAGTTATGCACTTTGTTTAAAAAAAAAAAAAAGTTAAATACATTTTAAATGTTATTTAATGTCTTTTCCAGTAAAAGCCAAAATAAAGAAGTAGATGACTGTGGTGTGTGCATGTCTGGGGGGGAGAGGGAGGGGCTGGAAAATTCACATGTGCAGTTTTAGGGGAAAGTGAAGCTGTTTCTGTAATTCTATTGAAGCTGCAGAGTTATAGAGGGTCCAAACTGCAGCTGCTGGGGTGGTGTTTCATTACTGACTCACCTGCCTTGCTCTGCTGCAGCCTCACCCGTGCTGTTTGCATGTACACACACTTGAAACCTTTCTTTGAAGGGGCCAGTGACAAGGAGCTGCTCCCAGAGCTCCTGCCAGGCAGCAGGCTCTGGATCTCAGCAGCACTCTGCCCTTCCTTGTCTGAGACAGACCATGGGCAGGGAAATGAGCTCCTGTGAGGGATGCTGTCACACAGGTGCAGGGATGCTCCCAGACACCATTTAATTTTCTGCTGTCATCTCCTTGAAACTACTAAAGCTGCAAGGAAAGAGCACCCATCAGAAACCCCTGCAGACACCAGAGGAAATGGCTTATAAAGCAACAACCCAAACCTTGAAATAAAGTTTTAGTACCACAGCTCGTTACAAAAATTAAACTCCTTTATTTGGGACATTAGAAAAGCTCAAAGTTGGCAGGTCCTGCACTTCATTTCCCAGGAGAAGGGCTGGGACAGCTCGGCTGGACTGCAGGGAGGTGGCCAATGGTGCTTCCTGGACTGGACACAAGAACTCCCACCAGACTGGGCACACTGGGCTGTCACATTTTCCCAGTTTGTGTTCAGGACCTTCACACCCCAACTGTCTTTGTGCAGGTTGGCACCCCGAGTGCCTCCCTCGCTTCACAGTGGGCGGCCTACAAAATTCAATGAAATGAAGCAACACAAGGGCCAGGGCAGGAAACTCACCAGCTTGGCAGGGAACACCTGCCCAGGGGTTCATCCTCACTTCTCCTGAGCAGCCTCCCCCAAGCCTCACCCTGCCCTGGCATCCAGGGAGCAGGCAGGACAGAGCCTGGCACTATATGTTCATGTGGAAGCTGGGAGCTGGAGGCTTCTCCTCGTGCGTTGGCAGCGCTTTGGGCTTGGCCAGAGATGGTTTGTGGCACGTGGTGTCTGTCAGGGGAGGGTAGTACTGCCTGTAGCACAGGTATGCCAGCACCAAGCCCATCACTGAGCCAACCAACACATCTGTGGGCAAGACCAGAGCAAAGTTAATGGCCCTTCACCCTCCCAAGCCTCGTGATCAATTCCTCAGCAGCAGCTTTTCTGCTAGATCCATAACCTGACTTGGTGTAAACCCAAGCTTGGTATGTATTTCAAAACCACAGAGGAAGGCATCAGTTCCCTGCAGGTGGCAGCAAAATTGCTACTGGAGGAGTCAAAAAACCCCCCCAAGTTGCTGTTTGGGGCTCTGAACACTTCTGTGGCACCACAGCCCCCCGTGCCTGGAGTGCCCTGCTCAGGGCACCTGCTGAGCCCTGTCCAGGTGCACCAGCAGACGCTCACCCACCTTCCCAGTGGTGCTTGTAGTCACAGGTGCGGGACACAGCGATGAGGGTGGCCAGGAAGAGGGGGAGGAGGAAGGCACAGAAGCGCAGGGCCCGGCCCCCCCGGCCTGGAACGAAGCTGTGCAGCTTCCCTGCCAGGTAGAAGGCGGAGAAGGCAAGACCAGCAAAGGCAACTGGAAGAGAACAGAACAATGTCGGCTCAGAATGGCTCCAGGCTTTGCTGTCAGACCCTGACCCTCTGCTGCTGCAGTGGAAGGGCTGTGAGAGGTGTCTGCCTGTCCCTGTGAGCCAAGGGAAGTACCAGCTGGGACTGATGGACCCTAGAAGCTGCTTCCTGGCACACATCCCTCCTTCTGGGTTGCAGACAGCTTTGGACCACATTTCTCACCCCATTGCTTTGCAGAGGGAAATGTGAGTCCCTCTCAGAATGCAGCCAAAGCTGTGGGGTGCAGGAAAGCAAATCCAAGCTGCCCTCCCCACAGCTCCTGCTCCCCACAGCTGGCTGGCCAGGGCTGCAGCAGGAGGAGACGTGGCACTCACAGGAAGCGTGTCCGCTGGGGAAGCTCTTGCGGCCCTCGGTCACCCTGCGGGCGTCCCCCGTGCACACCAGCTCGGCGTTGGCTCGGCCGTCCGGGAAGCAGCGGTGGAAGAAGTCGGGCCGTGGCCTGGGACAGGGAAGTGGAGCTCAGGGCCCTCCTGCGTGGGCACTCCCAGCACCCACGGGGCAGCAGGGAGCAGCAGGGAGCAGCAGGGATCAGCCCGTGCCAAAGCCATCCTCCCCAGCCTGGGCCCAAGTGAGCCCATCTGAGTGATGGCCTGAGACAGCAGATCCCCAGTGTTTTTTCTGTGTCTAAATTGTCTTTGCAGCTAGAAAAAACCACATTCTTTCCAGGCTGAGCATGTGCAAGTTCAGCTCCTGGCCCTGACTATCGCAGACCTGCCTCCCCCGCGGCGCAGCTGGGAACCAGCCAGTCCTCACCTCCCCACAACGAGCTTCAGGGCGTTGGTGAAAACCCCGTTCAGGGCAAGAGCAAGGCTGGCAGCTGAGAGAGAGCAAAAGGGTCACATCAGCATTGTCCCCACCTGAGAGTGCAGCATGTTCAGGGCTCAAGCTGCCTTTCCCTGGAACAAGGAGGAGCTCACCAAGGCAGGCTTCCCTCGTGTCCTCGTGGTCAGCGCCCATGAACAGCCTCGCCAGGAGGATGAGCAACAAGGGAGACAGAAATGCGATGAACTGCATGACACAGGGAGAATTTTAGGTGTCAGTGAAGCAGGTTTAAGTTCTCACCAGAACACAAGAGCAGTTACTCAAGAAGATTCTGAGCACACTTCCCATCACCAAAGCCAAGCAGCAATCTGTCCTCCGCAACCGCCGCAGTTCCATCAGAACACAATCCCCCCCAGCTGGATTTGCAGCAGGCCCTGATCAGCCCAGCACGTCCTTTGGTTCTCAGACAGCTCTTCTGGCAGAGTGCTGCTCTGGCTGGTTGTTGGGGGGTGTCCCCAGGCACAGCACCTCAGCTCTCCCCTCCCTGCAAGCCCCAGCATTAGCGCTCTGTCAGCAGCAGCCGCGCTCTGTCAGCAGAACCTCAGCAGCTGCTGATTCAGAGCAGGCAGTTATCATCATCCCCATCTCAGCCCTGGGGGATTCACCACGGACATCCTCACCACTGCCAGGCTCCCATGGAGCTGTTCCCACCTGAGCTCTGGCACATGTCCTGCTTTACACTGCCTGTTCCAAATGCTGTCCCGAGGTTTTGTTCCTAATGTTCAGCAGCCACCTCTCGCAGGAAATCCCACCTGCCATGTGCCAACTCGAGAGCCACAGCCCTTCACCTCACACCTGTGACAGAGGGTGCCAATCCCTCTGACACACTGCTCTCTCCTGGAACTCCAACACAGACTTAGTCAAACTCTTCTAACCAAGCCTAGAGCCATTGGGACAACATCTGACAATAAAATGACAATAAATCCCTGCTAAAAATAGCTGCTTGCAAGGAAAACATTCCCTGATAGCAAGAGCTGTGCTATCTTCCACGCACCCAGTAAGTTAGACGTGGAATGGATTATGGACAACAGTGCAAAGTCCTCATTAGTTTATGAACTTCAAATCCCAAAGGCAATGCATGGTAAAGCCTCAAAATATGACAAAAATAACTTTATGTTTGGCCTGGTTAGTACTAATCTCACAGGATGGGTAGAAAGGGACCACTGGGGACCATCAAGTCCAACCCCTCTGCTCAGGGTCCTCAGAGCACATCACCCAGGACTGTGTCCAGATGGATTATAGTATCTCCAGGTAAGGAGACTCCCACTGTCTGGACAGCCTGTGTCACTGCTCAGTCACCCACGCAGGAAAGTTTTTCCTCCTGTTCAGGTGGAAATGCTCCAGCTTGAGCCTCTCACCCCACTGAGCAGAGCTCGGCTCCATCCTCACAGCCCCTCCCTGCAGCTATTTATCCACATGGATACGATATCCTGCACTTTCTGCAAAGTGCACTAGGAGCTGCAGGTATTGCAGTACAAGCCTTTAGCCAGCAGCTTTGCCTTAAAAGGAGAGCTGGTAATTCGAGAATAAATCAAAGTAAATGCAGGAAACACTGACACAGGCTGCCCAGAGAAGCTGTGGATGCACCATCCCCGGAATTGTTCACAGATTATGCAGGGCTTGGTCTGGTGGGAGGGGGGCATCCCCCGTAGCGGGGATGAAATGATCTTTTAAGGTCCCTTCCGACCCAAACCACGTCAGGAACCCACCGAACTTACAAACATGAAGACCGTGGGGACGTGGTCCGCTTCGACGTAGGGCTTTTTGTAGAGCCACATCTCCTCGGGCTGCACCACGCGCTGGAAGGGCGGCAGGAACTCCATGATCCTGGAAGAACGAGACGAGCGAATGAGCGGCGGGGCGGGCAGGGCACGGCAGGGCAGGGCAGGGCAGGGCAGGGCAGGGCAGGGCAGGGCGGGGGTCCCGCACCCACCCGAAGGTGGCGAGGAGCAGAGCCCGCAGCGCGGCCTCGGCCGCCAGCTCCGCTCGCCGCATGGCCACTGCTCGCCCGCGGAGCCGCCGGNGATTATGCAGGGCTTGGTCTGGTGGGAGGGGGCATCCCCCGTAGCGGGGACGAAATGATGTTTTAAGGTCCCTTCCAACCCAAACCACGTCAGGAACCCACTGNCGAGCGCGGCTCGGCACGGCTCGGCACGGCACGGATCGGCACGGCACGGAGGAGGGACCGCAGCCGGGAGTCCCGTTATCCCCCCCGCCCCGCCCCGAGACGGAACTGACTCATCTCATCATTGGAACATTCAGAACGATTTATTGAAGTCAACCTCAAGCAAAAATTTCAGATCAGTGGAATGTCATTAAAAACCTTTCCAAAGGAATCCNGATTATGCAGGGCTTGGTCTGGTGGGAGGGGGGCATCCCCCGTAGCGGGGATGAAATGATCTTTTAAGGTCCCTTCCGACCCAAACCACGTCAGGAACCCACCGAACTTACAAACATGAAGACCGTGGGGACGTGGTCCGCTTCGACGTAGGGCTTTTTGTAGAGCCACATCTCCTCGGGCTGCACCACGCGCTGGAAGGGCGGCAGGAACTCCATGATCCTGGAAGAACGAGACGAGCGAATGAGCGGCGGGGCNAAAAAGGCAACATCTCAGTAAATAGAATGTACAAAAATTATATGTTCTACCATCACACACAGTCAGTAAGAAGCTAAAATATTACAGGCAAGTCTCGATACGCTCTACCTAGAGGACAGGAGCTATCTATGTACAGGGAACCAGCTTTACAGGCTTCACACTATGCAAGAGGACAGAGGCCAACACAAACCCCCCAAAATATTGGATATCTCAAAGTCTATGCGGCAACATCAAGTCATGATACAGTAATGCCCCGTGGAATCAGACACTCCTCGGTAGTGCCAGGGCTGCATCTGCGTCCAAGAACTCTTCCATACCGACTCCGGTGAATATCGACGCTTTGCTATTAAAGACTCGAGTGATTTCGTTAAAATAACATTTCACAGAATCTACAAAGTTTGTTACAGATAAACAAAGTCTACAGAAATAACGACTCTACAAAGGTCCATCTTACAGAGCACGTGGGGATGGAGACGGATCCGCGGGGATCTGTGTTGTGCAACATCACTTGTGTGGAGACAGACGGGCTGGGGTCCTCACAGCACCCCGAATGCAGCCCCCAACCCCCGGCTCAGATGGGACAGGATCCCCCCGGGGGCTGCGGCAGCACCGCTGGCTTGGTGGAAAATGGACACCAAAATGAGATACAGATCCACCTGGAACAGGGAGTGTAGGGGTTTGTCCGGTCTGGTTATGACCCAAATGCGAGAGAGAACTGCAAGGTGGGGGGCTCCCAGGGACCCCAGGCAGCTGGCATCTCCAGAGGCACCCCAGGCAGCTGGCATCTCCAGAGGCACCCCAGGCAGCTGGCATCTCCAGAGGCACCCCAGGCAGCTGGCATCTCCAGAGGGACCCCAGGCAGCTGGCATCTCCAGAGGGACCCCAGGCAGCTGGCATCTCCAGAGGGACCCCAGGCAGCTGGCATCTCCAGAGGGACCCCAGGCAGCTGGCATCTCCAGAGGGACCCCAGGCAGCTGGCATCTCCAGAGGGACCCCAGGCAGCTGGCATCTCCAGAGGGACCCCAGGCAGCTGGCATCTCCAGAGGGACCCCAGGCAGCTGGCATCTCCAGAGGGACCCCAGGCAGCTGGCATCTCCAGAGGGACCCCAGGCAGCTGGCATCTCCAGAGGGACCCCAGGCAGCTGGCATCTCCAGAGGGACCCCAGGCAGCTGGCATCTCCAGAGGGACCCCAGGCAGCTGGCATCTCCAGAGGGACCCCAGGCAGCTGGCATCTCCAGAGGGACCCCAGGCAGCTGGCATCTCCAGAGGGACCCCAGGCAGCTGGCATCTCCAGAGGCACCCCAGGCAGCTGGCATCTCCAGAGGGACCCCAGGCAGCTGGCATCTCCAGAGGCACCCCAGGCAGCTGGCATCTCCAGAGGCACCCCAGGCAGCTGGCATCTCCAGAGGCACCCCAGGCAGCTGGCATCTCCAGAGGCACCCCAGGCAGCTGCCTGCCCCTGGAGCTGGCGGTGGCACAGCGAGGACACAGCCCCGGGGCACAGGGAGTGGTAAATGGCTTTGGCAAATTCATACATGTTTTCCCTTTTTTATTCACATTAATCACAGAAATCCCCTACACAAAGCACAGTTCCAGCTCCCTACCTCCCGCTCTGGAGCAGCAGGACCCCTCCCAGGGGCACACAGACCTGAGCTGCTCACTCAGAAATACAGTATCACAGGAAACAACCTTTCTTTTCTTCCTGTTTCGCCTTTTTCTCTCCTTTTTCCCTCAGAACAACACTGGGAATACATCCAACGTGTAGGAGTGTATCGTAAGTGCAAATGTTTTTGCTACACAAAGAGAAATGGTGGGGAAAGCTGATGGGAATGGGAAGCAAAGGGACAGCATTGCTCCAAGGTTGCCGTCTCCCACGCAACACCTGGTGAGCACACACCTCCGAGCCAGCTGCTCCCAAACCCTCCCGTTTGCCATGGATCCACTGTACAGCAGGGAGCAGGAAGGAACTTGGGGGAAGTCAAGGACATTTTCAATGCAGTATACAAAAAATCATGTATAAATAAAAAAGCTGTAAAAGGAACCGCAGAGCTTCAAGTACATTAAACCCTGAATTCAATGAGGCAGAGGTTTCCATGTTAAAGTGACTTCTCCGTACCAGCGTCGGACACCCCCATCCCGCCCTCCCCCCTCCCCACCCACATAATTCTGTAAAGTTTCAATATATACAGATTTTATGCTCATTGATAATTATGTCTAGCAATTGTGTCTTTCCCATTCTATCCTGAAATTAAGATAAAAGAAGGGTTTTTTTAGAAGAAAGGCCAAAAATCCACATTCCAGCCCTAATATTCCATTTGAACTGATTCTCCAAGACCATGTGGTGACCAGAGAAGGTGATTTGCCCACGAAATTTCCTTCCTGAGCTGCAAACACCTTCAACAGTCTATGGACAAGACAAGCCCATACAATAATCTGACAGCTACAACAGCTAATGCTTGCACCACGTGTTCAGGAATGTTGGAACCAGCCTCTGCACCACTGGAATCACAGAATCGTGGAATTCTTGCTTCTAGACTCATCTGGCCACGGGCTGCAGGATGCCTGCACTGTGCCCAGGTGCAGCTGCAGAGGAGAAGCTCCAGTAAACCACAAACCCTGTTCCCTGGGCAGGGCAGCTCAGGCACTGCCCAGGTGCCAGAGCTGGAGGCAGGAGGTCATCAGAAGTGTGGGGCCACCTCAAAAATTTAACACGAAAGTAAGAGAAAAACATGTCAGTGTGTTCCCATGAAGGAACAACAATGTGCTGGGACAGCACACTGCAGTTCTCCACCAAAATCACCAGTTCTGTGCATTTCCCCTAGGTCTCAGCATGAAGTGACCCAACTATCCAAGATTCCTTATTTTGGAGCCCACACAAATTAATTCAGCAGCTGCCTCCCCCTCTGCTGAAGCCAATCCACCAGAACAGCTGTGCAACCTTTTCCTTACAAAGGAGCTGCACTAAGCAACTACATTCTGGTTACTCAGCTTACAAAGACATGGTTAAAATGTACATTTTAGCGTCTGAGCCTGGCACTCAGAACAGCCCCTGCAGTCACCAAGATCCTCTGAACTGGCCTTTTCTCATCTAACAATGTTAAAGCTTTTTGAAAGACTCACCTTCTCTTCAGTTCAGAGTTTGGTTTACAAACTGACCAACCTCTTCTGCTTTCCCTTCTGAGTCCAAGCCCAGCTGCTGGCTGCTATGAATCACTTTTTGGTGGAAAAAAGAAGCATCTCTAAGAAGTCTGAACACAAAGTGAACCAAGACATCAAGTGGCACAGGAGGAGCAGCAGCCTCCATCACAGCATTTGAGAAGTTTAAAGCCTTCTGTGCCCTCCCTGTGTCCTGTGCCCTGGCACAGCACTGTGGCATGGTCAGGGTGGCCACTGGCAGTCTGTGGCTCCTGTCCAGTGCTCCCAAGGTGTCCTGGTGCTGCCACAGCACGTCCCTCTGCTCAGCAGGTCACCATGGGCACAGAATGCATGGAGCAGGTCGGGGCACTCACACAGCAGCACGATATCAGCAACATATCTGATATATATATATACATACATATATATATATATATAAAATATATCAGCTGATAGCTGCAATATCAGAATGCTTTGACTTCAGAGAAAATCACTGAACATTATCAAGCCTAATAAAGAATATAAAGTGAACACCTCAGGCCCTACAGACATGGTAGCAAGAGCTGTGTTTGGAATTTCTGAGAAGGTTAAACATCATCAATAAGAGCTTAAAAAGAGACATTTCCTACACAAAACATTAAGAAAAATAAAATCCTTTTTGTACCTTTTTTTTTTTCTTTAAAAATACCAAAATCCAGCACTGCTTTCCAGCAGGGTTAGTGTCAGACCCTCACTGGAGCATGGCCCACAGCAGGAAGTGCTTTAGGGATCCCAAGAGCTGCTGCCCCAGGAGTGCCCCAGCCACCTGTGGGGTCTGGCACCCCAAGGGAGGTGTGGGCAGGTGCTCTGGGCCAAGTCCACGGCACAGCAGCTGCTCAGGGGCTGTAGTGTATCCATCACTCTACCATTGCACACACAAAAACTCCCCCTGTACATCAGTTTGAGGATGAGAAGGACAGGCAGAGGCAAGACATGTTCTAAATTCCACACAGACTTCTTCTTGATCTGAGAAGTCTCTGTGTTCCCACAGGTTTGTGTAAGCAGTTTTCCAGAGACAAGGTTCTTAACTCCAAGGCTCAGTTCAGCCAGATGCCAGCAACACTTGATTATTTTCAGTACCCACGAGCAAAGGCTGGCAGGGAGTAGCTGTTATCAGTACACAAGTCAGAAGTACTTGCTGTACCAGGGCAGAGGGGGGGAACAGTGCTTGGTGAGATCGTGGGCTGGGGGGGAAGAGTCACCAAAACCAGCTCCAGCCTGGGGACACCAGTGCCCTGTGGCTCCTTGCACAAAAAAATGGAGGAATATAGGTTTTCTAAAAAAATTCTGGAGCAAGAGCCAACACAAGCCACTTTG
Organism: Hypocryptadius cinnamomeus; assembly: GCA_013400635.1. Taxonomy (NCBI): domain Eukaryota; kingdom Metazoa; phylum Chordata; class Aves; order Passeriformes; family Zosteropidae; genus Hypocryptadius; species Hypocryptadius cinnamomeus. The sequence goes on along the minus strand of VYZP01070265.1, from coordinate 72,555 downwards.
AAAGCCTCACTGAAGGAGTCTGTCTCTCTGATTAACAGAGGAAATCCAAGACAGAACCATCTCCTGAGGTATCAGCTGGCTGCTGGGATATGGCCCCTTACCCAGACACAAAATACCCTGTTCATTGAGGAAGTGCTGAGATGTTCCTCAGCTCCATTAACAATGAAGATTAAAGTTACAAGATCGCTCTCAACAAAAAAATATTAACACTCCATCGAAACCAACAGGCACATGGGGCAGGTCCCCCACGTGCCCAAGTCTCCCTGAAGCCAAGGGGAGCCTGAGAAGGCAGGACTGAAGAATAACTCAGTAACTGCCACCAAACCACATGAGGAACCCACTGGCAGGACTGCCTTCAGCTCTGACTGAGGCTGGGAGCCTCTCCTGCCTGGGAGGGGTTTCCAAAATAGGTGGGATAAAGAAATGACCACTGTGCAATTAAACTCTGAATTTTTGCATGTCTGCAAACACCCAAGACAGCTCTGGAGCAAGGCACCACCATTTCTTCCCCACTGCCAGACCTTGTGTTATGAGCACTTCCCAGAAGTCACACACCTGATTTCTCACAGGAAAAGCTTCACAATAATATTCATAAGTAAACATGAGAGACAACCTACCTTCTCCAATGCCTTTAACAATAAGTACTGGAACAGAGGCATTTCAGAGTCACCTGGTCTGACACCCACACCTGTCTGTTTGGCATCTCAGTGTTACAGAGGGGAGAGGCTTTGCTCTTTCCATAAACTAGACACAAAAGTTACGTTGGCTTCGCTGTTTTGTTTTTAAAGACACGATGACTGATCAAAGCCAGATCTTCAATACCCTTTCAAAATTAAATAAATAAATATGTGGCTATGCTTTGCTTTCTACACTCAAAGAACATTATTTTAAACAGAATATTCTTTTCACTGTCAAAAGGTTTACGGTTTTCTTCAAAGGCCAAGACGCTCCTGGTTTCCAACAGTAAGAGCTGCTGTAGCACATTCAAGGGTAAAAGAAAGACCAAACAATAAAAACCAAACACCACTGCCTGGTCCTTCTCTCTCAGGTCAATGGTCCCATTCCAGCTCACACGTGACAGCTCCGAGGACAAAGCCGACTGTGGCACTGCAAACTCGGAGTTCATCGCCTGCTGCCCCTCTTCTCCCCTCCCGTGTTTGTTTTTAACCAAATTCACTCCTTTGCCTCTTCCACAGCATTCTGTGCTTCCAATTTGCACTTGATCTTGCTCCAGTACTCGGGTGCCACAGGAGATTTGGGGTCGTGTGCGGAGCAGCAGAGGCGGCCGTCCAGCGCCGACGGCACCAGGGCTCCCTTCTCGTGATCCTTGCAGAAGGAATGGGGGCAAAACTCACAGAAGGACACGGCAGGATTGCTACAGATGTCACACTGATGCCATGGACATTCCCACTTTCCTGAGGATGGGAGGAGAGACAGAAAGGAACTGGAATTAGTGCACTTTGGAGACAGCACTGGCCTTTAAGCCTCACTCTGTGTTGGATTGCTCAGATGAATGCAAACAAAGCTCAGAAAAATCAGCCACTACTTCTGTTTCTCATGTACAAGAATCTGACTGAACACAGCTCTATTTTGCATTTTTTAGGCAAAAAGATGACTTTCATGTTTCAATCAAAAGAAGAGGAAGTTTGATTCAAGGAGAGGAACAAGAACAACATTAAAAAGTATGACAAAGCCTCTGCCCACCAGTTCCATTTAGGAACAGTCACCTGATGTACTGCTAAAAGTGAGTGGTATTGCAAAAGCAAACTTGGTGCACTTAGTGCAAAAGAATAAGTGCATTTAATGTAAGTGAACACTGTATTTTATGTACATGAATGCTACATTTCATCTCCAATATGTCTTGTAGCAGGAAGGAAAAGCTGAGCAGGAGGAGCCACTGTTCTTACCAAAAGGTGGTTGAGTCAGGTTAAGGCATAGGAGGTGGTATGCTTTGGGACAGTCCTTCTTATCACACATGACCAGCTCTCCCCCATCTCCACACTGGAAACAGTTATCTTCATGCATCTGCTTCTGTTCCGTTTTTATTTTCCGTTTCTTCTGCTTTAGTTTTGCATTTTTCACCTTCTCTTCATTTGCCGTTGCAAATGCTGTCTAAGAAGGAGAAAATCACAACACAGAGTCACTTATAAACCCCCAGCATTCAAGCAAATTTTGGATAATTATTTTCATGAATTCTTCTTAAATTAGATAAATTTAAAATAGTTTTTGAGCTCTAAAAGCCCGAAGTGCTCATTCAGACGTTTCTGAATTAACTTCCCGCCAGACACAACAGCATGGCAGGGCAGACCATAGAACCTGTGGAGACTTCCAAGCGTAGAAAGTATTAGGCTAAAGAGTGAAATGAATTAAAACCCTCTTTGCCCTAGAGAATCTCTGGATTTGGGAGGAGAAGCTCCAGTTCCATCCGTGTACCTTGGGCCGCACTCCCAGGAAGCCGCTGCAGTTTTCTGCTCCGCAGTGACACTCGGTCCTGCCATTGCCCAGGCAATCCAGGTTGTAATTGAATGTTAACTCCATTCCTGAAATTTAAAGAAAAACAATTCACCCACATGGACACTGAGGGAAGACAGGCCTGTGACAATGACATTTCATTAGCATTTGTTACCATGAGAGCCCTGCTAAAACTGGAACTTTAAGTATCATCTCCATTCCAATGAATGAAAAGTTCCTAAACACTTCACTGGTGTTAATCACTTCAAAGAAAAAAAACATGATTCTAAGTGAGGAACTTGGCCACTGCAAAACAAAAGCAAACATGCCAAATAATGCCATCCTTTTACCTGCAGGAATGTCACAAAGAGCAAACAGTCCAACTCTAATGTCACCATTCACTGTCCACTTCTGTGTTTCACAGTTTGGGTTACAACTATGGTTCATAAAACGAGAGTAGTTCCCCTTTGGGCCAGCATCTATTATTCGGTCCTTCAAGGAAAAAGACAAAGATGTGTTTAGTACTTACAAAGCAAAGAGGTTTCCTGCTGCTGAGTGACATTTGCTATCAAACAAGACACAATACTCACCTTGGTTACAGTTAGCATATAAAAATTGGTGACACTGTTCTCGTGAGCGCGTTTGATCCGCAGCCGGCACTCCTCCTCGTCAATCAGCTCCCCAACATATTCATTCACAAATTCACCCTGCAAAGGAAAGGAGAACAAAAGTAAGAAATCTATGCATCCTAACCACTATCATAAAGGGAAGCAGCACAGAAAAAAGCATTTCCCATAAAAAAGACTCTGATCATCACAAGAAGTGTTACACTTTACTGGTCTGGTAGGCACAGTGTGAATACACGCACCAGGTAATTGCTGTCTTAGCAATACACCCAGGCAGAATAAAAGGCAGCCCTGTTCCTGCATTCAGTACATAAGACAGTTGTCAGGTCTATAAAACCCTTTCAACCTTCCTGCTTTCTTTCAAAGAGGACAATGTGACAATATTCATGGACTCCTCAGGAAACAGGAACTGTTACAGTAAGTATTTTCACTACATACTTCACTTTTATTAGGACTTTAGTAGTCAATAAGCTCAGAACATTTGCAGTAACACAATTTTCATGAAACACAGATTTAAAAAGTTCTGAATTTAATAAAATTAATGGCTAAACCCCATGTTTAAAAGCAGCCCTTCAGGCCAATAGTGTTTTCTAAGGAAAATCAGAGGAGCTGGGATGTGACTAACACTTTGATACAAGGTCACCAATGCATTGGGCATTGCCCTGAGCAGCTGGGCAGCTGCTGGAGGGTTAAAACAGTTCATTCTCTGGAGGTGCAGTATTGTATTTGTGGAGTGCCCAGATGAAGGAAGGAATGATCAATCTGACTCCATGTTCTTAGAAGGTTAATTTACTATCTTATGATACTATATTATATTAAAGAATACTAAACTAATAAATATATTAAATTATACTAAAGAATACAGAAAGGATATTTACAGAAGGTTAAAAAGATAATAATGAAAACTCGTGACTTGACACAGCTTGATCCTGATTGGCTAATAAGTCAAAACAATTTACATGAAACTAATGTTGGTAAACAATGTCCAACCACATTCCAAAGCAGCACAATACAGGAGAAGCAAATCAGATAATTATTGTTTTCCTTTCTCTCTGAGGCTTCTCAGCTTCACAGGAGCAAAATCCTGGGCGAAGGGATTTTTCCAGAAAACATGACTGTGACAGTGCAGAGTGCAATCTCCCACCCAGACCCACCCTGATGGCTGTCACAGCCCTGTCCTGGCTGGCTGTACCTTTTTGATGCTCCTCTTGGTGCGGAGGCCCCAGCCGCGGCGCTCGGTTTTGATGATCTCGGCGTCGGGGTAGAGCCTCTTGGTGAAGCACTGGTTCTGGCAGCGCTCCCCGGCCGGGCACACCTGCGGGTGGCACTCGTACTGCAGCATCCTGTTGAGGCACTCCGACTCCAGCCCGCACGGGTTCTCGTCAGAAGGCTTGCAGTTACAGCGCGGGATCTCCGACAGGTCGGCCACCTGGATCTGCACCTTCCCGATCACCTTGTTGGACTGGGGAACAAAGGGCACAACAAGGGATGAAGGCAACGTACTGGGAACACAGAGTCAACAACTGACATGAAAATGCAAAGAAAAACTTATTTTATTCCGTGTTTTACGGTACTGTAAAACACAACAAGAGATCAGTGAAAAGAACAGCAAAATGATTTATGTGGATTTCTTTACGTTTCCACTGTTGAACACCTTGGTGTACAGTGTGGGTTGGACTTCAGGACTACTCATCCCAACCCATGCCATGGGCAGGGACACCTTCCACTAGACCAGGCTGCTGTGATCCCCACCTATTATATTTTCTTCCTCGAGCCAGGTCTAATAAGCTCTCAGAGAGATATAATACACCCAAAGATAGCTCAACTAATATTTTTGGGAGCTATATTTTAGCAGGAAGGCTTCTGCTACAGTGTTGGAAACAAAAAGGTTTAATAAAAGACAAAATAACAAACAGAAAACTCAAGCCAGGTGCACAGCTCTGCTCCTGGTAAAAACACTTCACAAAAGCCCCTAGCTTCTTTGTTCTCTTGTTTTTCTACCTAATTGTTCAGGCGAGACTTTTTGGCTTCTGCCCAATTGGATTGACTCAAGTTCGAGGTGAAGTTTTTAAGGCCCTATAAGATCACTTTCCACCTGATCACTGAGAAAACTTTCTAGACTTCTTTCCTTTTTGGGGGGACAAAAAACAGCCCCGTCACTCTGTCCACAGGGGGCACACTGCTACACCCACCCAACCCATCCCTGAACACTGCTGTGGAGTGGGCAGCCACACCTCCTCTAGGCATCCTTAGGCAACTTCCTCACACGCAGAATAAAAATAAAATAGAAAGAGGCCAACTCACTTTAATATGTTTATAGGGCGGAGGCTTCCTTGAATTCCTTTCAATTTCCAATGCCTCTTTGCTTTCTCTTTGTGCTTTCAGTTCCTGGAAACGCTTTGCTGCTTCTTCAAGTGCTGTGCAAGGAATTCAGAAGAGAAAGCAATCAGCGCCAGTTGCTGCTAATCAAATATGTACATGTATCTATTTAATTTTTTTTTTTTAAGACTAGGAACAGAACTCTATTAACAAAAAGACAAGCTAAAAATTAGTTATTGCAATTTATCATGAATTTATCATCAGGTACTTTCAGCATACCAAGACACTGAACAATGATCCCATGCAGCAGAGCCCAAGATCCATCTCAACATTCCCCCGTTTGTGGAAGCACTGAACTGGCCCACAACAACACACAATGAGTAGGCACTTAAACACATTTTTATCTGCAGTCAAGGGATCAACACAATGCTTGGATTTCACGTGAACACAGAACACTAGTCACATAATATTCCCATGCAGGTTAAGTGGTGATGGAGACACAAACACGTGGAATTTTTGTCATAAACCACTATAAACTTTGTTTGATTTTACCTTTCTTGAAGGTCTTGTTAATACTAGTTTGCCCCTCAGCAAAGCTTTTATCTCCTTCAACATAAGGGAAAACTCTGCCCTGGTGTACCCAATAGTAGTCATGTGAACCAAAGAAAAATACTGGGAAGTCCCCGATATCATGTTTGAGGCCCTGTATGTTGAGAGGCACAGACCTGGGATTGCAGATCTCTGCTGGCCACCACCTGCAGAGTAGGAGAGAAAAGAGCAATATAAGTTCCCTGAACCAGAGCTTCCCAGTTTCCCTAATGGGATTGAGAAATAAAAGCCAGTTTTCCTCTCTCAAGGAAATGAATTCCCCCCTCATGCAGCCAAGGCTCCTGCTGGCAATGCCTGGGAAGCTCCATGCAAAACACAAGCAATGTTCTCACTCCAAATTTTGGGAAAGCCTTCTAAGAATATCCATGGCCTGAGAGTGGGTTTCCAGGATCACCTGCAAACACCTGTATTGCTGCAGCTGACTAAAACAAACACCAGCAAGGACAGCTGGGCTCTGCCAGCCCCTGCTTTCCCACATCCTGATCAGGCTCTGCAGAGCAAAGGTGTGTGCAATCCAGAGTCCAGCACTGCTTGGGAGAAGCAGGAGAATCGCATTTCAAGGGTGACATTCACGTCTGACCCCAAGCAGAGGAATGATTGTATTTCTAGTTCTTGTTCCCGGTGTCTGAGCTGCTTTATCTTCCTGCAATTCCAGAGTACATTAAAACATCCAAAGCATTAGAACCCCCAAAAGGTGAACTTGCCTGTAATTCCCAAGCTTGACCCAAACGATCTGCTTGTACCGCAGCTTCTTGCCAGCTTTACAGTCATTGCAATTCCAGCATCCCTCAGGCATTTCTATGCTGAGACACTCGGGGTGGAAGGAAGCTGGGCACGACTCACAGCACAACAGCTTGCCACCTTGAAACAAAGAAGCCCTGCTTGGTTTGTAGAAGTCAGGATTCGCTCCCCACCGTGCACAGCAATTGACATTCATTTCAAATCATCCACTCCAGATTCCCACTGCCCCACAGAAAAATGGCAAAAGAAAGGGATCAAGTCAAGCTTAACAATGTTGGTTAAAAAGGACTGTGCAGGGCTTAATCTGAGCTGGGACTCTTAACTGTATCAGACAAAAAAGCAGCTGAGGACTCAAACACAAGGTGAGTTGGCAGGAGGAGCACCATTGCCAAGGGAAGCACTGCAGCTGGGAACAGTGCTACCAGCTTTTAGTGCTCTGGTGATGGCCAAAGCAACCACAAAACTCCACATTTTTAAAGAATCCTTTTCAATCAACATTGCTCTGACTGAATCCCCAGCGATCATTAGCGAGCACCAACCCCACAGCCTATAGGTTGATCAATACTTTTCTGCTGCAAGGACAGGAAAAAGAGTTGCAATAAGTGTGTTTATTCCACAAAAAGTTTACCAGGATGAGCCCAGTACATAAAGCAGAATGAGACACACATCAGTTGTCGCCATCTCAAAAATTCCTGGTGCACAGAGGGAACCTCAGCACTGGGGTTCACATGAATTTCTGAAGTTTACACTAATTTGGGCAAAAGTTATTTTGGTTGGCTCACATTTTGGACGATGTGTGACATGTGGAGAGCCACACCACTTCTCTAAGCCACCCTCAGCAAAGCAGCTCATGTAAGATGACTTGAGACATTACACATACTGTAATATTTCATACATGTAGGTATATAAAATATATATACATGTGCTTATATGTATATATATTTAAAAATTAACAAAATTTTGTGTCTCAGATGGAAAATGTGGGAGAGACTTGAGAGTATTCAAACCAATTTTCAATCACAGTATCAAAAGAAGTGTGAATGGTCACTTTCAAACCTTTATCAGAAAATCTTGTTCACCTATAGACTTCCCAAAATATCATTGCATTAATTGATCATTGCATGTTACAATAAGCATTCCTTAAACAATTCAGTTGCATGACCAACACTGTATTTCCTCTGCTAAAACCAGTAAAATCCAGTCACATGGATCCTCCAGAGCTCCCAAACCCATAATGAAATTTTTGAAGTATTTTTTGCAAATGTAGTTTCAGAGGAAATACAGACAAATTACTGAAACATTATCCAAGATGAGAAAATGCCAAGAGATGCAAAAATCAAACAAAATCAAACACAAAACTGTCAATGCTAAGCAAGAAAAAACCCAACATTGCTCTCGGGATGCATTAGGCAGATATGGCTCAAGCTAAGCACAGGGCTCAAAATAATTCTTGTTTTCAGGAATTACAGGACTACTGCAAGCCATTGATCTCACAACGCTGACAGCGACCTAACTTGGGCTGGGAAATGGGGCATCGGCTCTGAACGCTCCCGGGGAACCAAATTTCTGTGGGGAACGAAATACCACAGCTGAGCATTGCACACAGACAGCAGGAACTGCCCCCAGGGGTCTGGAGAGCCTCAGTCCCCCTGGGACCAGGAACTGCCCCCAGGGGTCTTGAGAGCCTCAGTCCCCCTGGAACCAGGAACTGCCCCGCAGGGGTCTTGAGAGCCTCAGTCCCTTCAGCAGCAGGAACTGCCCCTCAGCCCCTTGGCAGCAGGAACTGCCCCCAGGGATCCAGAGAGCCTCTTGCACCACAGGGATCTGGAGAGCCTCGGACCCCCTGGAACCAGGAACTGCCCCCAGGGATCCAGAGAGCCTCTTGCACCACAGGGATCTGGAGAGCCTCGGACCCCCTGGAACCAGGAACTGCCCCCAGGGATCTGGAGAGCCTCAGTCCTCCTGGAACCAGGAACTGCCCCCAAGGATCTGGAGAGCCTTGTGCCCTGCAGGGATCTGGAGAGCCTCGGACCCCCTGGAACCAGGAACTGCTCCCAGGGATCTGGAGAGCCTCAGCCCCTTGGCAACAGGAACTGCTCCCAGGGATCTGGAGAGCCTCAGTCCCCTCGGCAGCAGGAGATGACCCTGTCCGGAGCTGCAGGGTCCCTGCGGGGTCCAAGCCTGGCTGTGGCAAGGACCCATCCCCACGGGAGGGGACAGGCATGGAGCACTCTGGCTCGGTGGTGGAGGTGGGACATGAGGCTCGTGGACTTGTGGGGACACACTCAGGCCAAACCTCCCTCCCCTCCTGCTCTGCACCCTCCAGAAAGACACGGCACCCACCCTTGTCCAGCCCCAAACGCCCTCTTCTCCTCTCAGGACCTGCCTAAATTCCGAAGCAGCACATCCCTCCTCTGCTTCCAATCTGTTTAAGAAGTGGTTTTACATCAGCCAGGAAAATACTGAACTGCAACAATATCGAGATCCATCTGCCTCCTCTTCACATTGCTGTGCAAACAGCTCCTGAGCCTGGAACAGCCCAGGCCAGATAGAGAGTGACCAAATCTCTTCCAAGGAGAATTTAGTGACAGCAATTATTTTAAGCCCTTTTATAATTAAAAAATAAAAAAATTAAAAATCGCCAACAACATGAACACAGGCTCACAAAAACCATGAGTGAAGGTCACTGAAAGCAGTCAGTGTCAGGGGACAAGCAGACATTTCTCCGTTGATTTAGAGAGAAAAAATAGAAAAAGCGAAAGTAAATTAAAGAGAAAGAAACTATTTTGGTTACCTTTCTCACATTTCTTTTTGGAAGCTGACGAAGGAGGAGGAATCATAGGTAATTTCATCAACTCAGCACGATTTGACTCATTCAGTAGGTAGTGGGACTTATAGGCATAGGAACTGAACAGGGGGTCTGAATGGTCCTGCACTACCAGCCCTATACGAAACAAACAGAAAGAGATGAGTTGCAATGAAACTACCCATGATTCCATGAAGGAAAAACCAAATACACCCAATGAACACCTCTAATGCGTTATGTGGGAATGAAAAAAGGATAAAATGAAGAAAAAGGAAAGTCTGACAAAGTTTCTGCGCTAACAAAGAGGTTGTGCTGGAAAGACTCAAACTTAACTGGAAAATCTTGCAATGAAATAAACTGCTTCTAAGTGGAATTTCAATTGGTTTTTTATCCTTCACTTGTGCATTTATAGACAAGCACAAGAAAAGCAACAAAGTTTGAATCCATGGGATCCCCTCTCCTTCCCACAGGGCAAAAGGAAGCTCCTCTGCAGAGCTGGGGTGATGGTCACTGCAGCTGGGCTGTGCTCTGAGCTGGGGCTACAGATGGAACAGATGTTGGGAATGAGAACTCACTGTCCCACTCCCTACAAGTCTATCTCTGAGATCTTGCCTATGGAAGTGTTTTGCTTCTGTAATTGTGCTGGAAAGCGAGGAGGAGGTCAGTGTTCTGCAAGGCACCAAGGGGGAAGCACAGATGGAGGTTCTGCCCTAGGCCGGGGTGGTGAAGCTCCCCCAGCCAGCCCTCCCAGGGCTGCTCCAGAACAGTCCAACTCAGGTCCCTACAAACTCCATTCCAGGCCTTTGCAATTCTCTGTCCTGCACCAAGAAGAGCTTTTCCTCATCACTCCAAAGAGCCAGGCAGCCCAGAGCTGTGGAGCAGAAGCGCTTGGCCAGTAACTCATGGCAAGAGCAGAGCAACTGAGCCCCAAGAAACAGCAAAGATCAGCTACCAAGAGAGCCCCCAGTTCTTCCCCTGAGGGACACATACCTGAGGGCTGGAGAGAAGATCTTGGATGGTGCCTAAAGCACTGCTGTAAGAAGACTGGGGTCAGCCCACCTGGACACACATCTTTGGGAGGATTCCTAAAGCAAGGGAACCTACACATGCAACGAGGTGAACTGCACCATGCTGACTGGAGGGTTATTGCAGGCTGGTGAATAAGAGGTCTTTAAATATCTTGTATTTCAAGCACCTCACTGTAAGCAAGTTTGTATATCTTATAGATTGTCTCTCAGCTACATTTCTCACCTCAGTAACTGCATCTAAACACAAAGTCTCTGCTTCTGATAGCAATTAACACTAATTAAATCACCATTCTCACAGAGATGTCCATGGATTTCTGAAATGCTCCATTTCTTTCTGAGCAGATGACTCAGTGCTCCTGCCCCAGGTACTGTCCTCAGCACTCTGGCTCCTGATTCCAGCCAGGCCTGGTGGACAAAAGCCCCACAAGAATGCTCTAGAGGAACAAGTACAGAGCTGCTCTAAGACACAGAGGATTCAGGCAGTGGCAATGGCTTGGAACTGTTCAAGTTCTCCTAATTAAGATCTGGGGAATAGAGAGGACAGGGAGTTCCATCTGCCAGGGCACAAGAGGTTATTTGGATTGCCAGGAGAAAATACAGACTTGTGCAGTTTCACCTCTGATGGAGCCAGATGCAGGTACAAAGAGAATTACTAAACAAATGTGAAGTGGAAGAAAAAAAAGAAGCATGAAAAATTCCTTCTGCATTTCTTGTCATTCTGAGATGTGTAATTATTCCTCTGCTCTTGCAAAGTAAAGCCAAACTAAACTTCCACCTGAATGAACACAAATGAAAACAAGTAACTTCAGGATCCAGCTCACTTTCATTTCCCTATTAGTGACTCTCAAAACTGCTGCAGAGACCACATCCAATATAAACTGCTGGCATTCTGTACATTGTTCCAACAGAATAATGGTACTTTTGAATCTTGAGACCAAAGCAACTGCTGCACCGACATTTTTTTAAGCTGCTCTCTGGCAGAACCCTGGTGACTAAAGAACCATAAAAGTAACAAGTGGGGAAAAAAGTTAAAAAGAAAAAGAAAAAAAAAACTTTGACACATGGAAAAGCTCAGCATGAAACCTGCTCATACAGTACTGCTAAAGGTTTTCTTTCAAAGTTCTCAAGTATGAAGGCAGTTATAAATTGAGTTATTCTAGTTCATGAGTAAATCCCACCTTTCAGCCTTAAAACTTAGACAGTTGTAAGTTTGTAGCAGTGAAAGAATCTCCTTCTGCTTAATATAGTGATTAACAACACAGCAGCCATTCTCAGCATGAAAAGGCTGGAATGGGGGGATTGGGATCTGCTTTCCCCTACAGGCAGAACAAATGGACCTGAGTGCCTAGTGCTGCTTCTGGCTATCAAATGGACCAACACAGCGAGTGGAATCTCATGAGAACTGCTGACCAAAATAAAACAAAATTAAATTACATAAAGAATCCCAGGCAGCATTTAACCCCAGCAAGCCCTAAGGGAGGAGTTCCTCATGAAGCACTATTTTTATCACTAAACTGCACAAATTCTGACAACAGAACTATAAACAGGGAAAAACCAAGTGTCTCACCTCTTGCACAAACGAAACAAAAGCCTACATTTACAGCTGATGAGGAGTGAGTCCTTTTGGAATGGTTACTACAGATGAGGATGTGGGATGACACAAACAAGCTTCCTGCAGCGATGCAGCCGTCTCCAGAGTGATAGGCCACGGGGCAGCGCAGACATCTCGCCATGCGACCTGCTCAGGAAACAGCAAAGGCACCGTCACCCAGGGCTAGCAGCACTCAGCTGGAAAACACCACTGAGGACAGCCAGTGCTCAGGGCAGGACAGGGCACAACGCCCCACAGGCAAAGGCAAGGCTGGGTCTATTCCAATGGCAGTACTGGGTAAAAAAAAGAAACAACTGCGTCTTTTTTCTAAAGAAAGTTTCACAAATATTATCCCTTAACTTTCACTTGAAAATTGTTAAGAAAAATTTCCATCATTCTAGAGGCTATTTGTTTGCTTTAAACTTTTTAGTTCATTCCTAAAAGGATCTTCTTCCTCGAAAAACAATTGTTCACAAGGCCACTACAAATTGTCTTCAAAAATCAACATTTTTTGGCCTCATACTGTGAACTCTTGGCTTCCATTAAACCCAGCACCAAGAGCTGACCAAGTGTGTGGATCCAGGTACACTACACAGTGTCACACTGCCAGATGCCTCCCACCCACGAGCTATTTCAGCTGATGACCTCAGCAAGGAGGAAACCGTCATTCCTTGCTGCATGCTGTGTTGGAGAGAGGAACTGGATGAAGTGTCACTGTGACAATGCAGCTGAGCAGCTGCCTGAAATATGGGTCTCCTCAAGCCAGGTCTCATAAGCTCTTGGAGATCTATTTCATACCCAAGATAGCTCAGCTACCTCAGAAGGCATAAAATCAGCAGGATGGCTTCTGTGGTAGTGTCGGAAACAAAAAGGTTTTAATAAAAGGCAAAATAACAAAACTCTTTAAAGAGAAAAACACCGAGCCAGGTGCAAGAGGTCTTCTTGCCCCTGGTAAAACACCTCACAAAAGCAATTAGTTTCTTTGTTCTCTTCTTTTTCTAGTAAATTGCTCAGGCAGAACTTTTTGGCTTCTGTCCAGTTAGCTATCCTTAAATTTGAGGTGAAGTACCCCAGGTCCTATGAGATGCCTTTTCACCTAATCCAGGAGAAAAACTTCTGGGTTTCTTTCCTTTTTAAGGGGACAAAGGATAATTTTTTCACTCCTTCAACAGGGAGCACATTCCTGCAGCTGGCCTCACCTTTGCTGGCTTTGTGCATGTCCTTGTCCATGGAGCAGGCGGTGCAGCAGTGCTGCGGGCAGCGGAAGCCGCGCGACTCGAACAGGGCCGTGGCAAACTTGCGCACACAGGCCTCGTGGTAGAACTTCCCGCAGGTGCTGACAGAGCAGCGCTTCACGTCCTTGCCAGGCAGCTTGCAGGAAAAGCACGTGTGCTCTCCTTGGAAGAGAAGGAATAAGGAATGCCCACTGTAAAAGCCAACTCTGACATACAGATATTGCCCAAACAAATTCTGAAGTCAATAGACTGTGAGCAATGCAGGATCCTTCCTGTCCAACAGGCTGGGTGCTTACTGTGATCCACAGTAACACTGGAGTAGCTGCTCACATAAAAATCTCTTATTCCAAGTAAAACCCTAAGCAGCTCATTATTTTTTTTTCTTACAAGGCACTTGCTAAATGGAAATTGAGACTCTGGTCTCAGAGGTTAAAAAAGCAGCAGAATAACCCAGACTTACTCAGAAACCCTCGGAAAGCACCATCTTGGTTTGCTCTGACCAGAATGTGGCTCATGAGCAAAGGGGGAAATCCCTCACAGTTTTCCAGGCACAGGAACACACTCACCATTCTTACACTCGGTGCAGATGAACTTTTCCTCAGGCATGGCCTTCAGGCCGAGACACTCCAGGTGGAACATGCTGCAGCACTCGCCCTCGCAGGCCAGCAGCGACTCGCCGGAGCTCTCGCAGATCTGCAACAGGCAGAGCTCAGCAGGGAACAGGACAGCCTGACATGCCAGTGACTGCCAGGTGCTAACAACAGGAACTGCCTGGAATTACTTCAGAGTTAGGGTAAGGCAGGAGAACTGGACCTGGCAAGCCTCAGGGCAAGGACAATCCCAGCACTTCCTGCACTTTGCTCTGGGGTGACAGTGTGAGCCAGGACAGAGACAGGAGAGGCACCACAGGATCCACCTGCCCTCCTCCATTTCTCAGGGAACAAGCTGCTCTTGTTCTTCAGGTCCTTTACTAGTGACCATGGAACTGGACAGAACATCCCAGGATTTTTTTTTTTTTAAATACTGAAAAATTCTCACTCTGTCCTATCGTGACTAACCATCTGGAATCTTCAAATGGAGCAGAAAATGACATCTACTTTTTCTACTGATGCTAGCAGGTATGGATTAGACACCACCTTCCAGCTGCTGAGCTTTCTGGCCTGCAGGAGGGCTTAGGAATCATTTCCTATGAATCATTTCCAGAGCATAAAAACTCCCAAAAACCTGGATATTTTATCTGAGAGGTCAAATTAAGAGAACTAATAGAAACAGGGGATACATATTTAGTATCTATCACTTCTCAGTATCACCAGTTACCTGACAAACAGTGTCTTTTTTATTTGTTCCAGTTCCTCTCCTGGATAAGCTGGAGTCCACCGACTGCACATCTGAGGCATCAGCGTCAGCAGTGGCTGAGGGGCTGTCTGAACGCTTCCCAAAACTGCCCTACAAAGAGGAAAAACCCACGGCTCTCAAACCAGACAATGCCAAACCACAACCACACTGGGAAAAATATTTCTGTCACTGTTGATCAAAAGACCATTTGGTAGGTCAAGAGACACAAAGGAAAGGTGCTGAACTTCATTGGGATGACACAAGTGCTGCCTTCTTGATATATTTCACCTGTACAAGCCAAACACCATAAAGAGCTCTCTTACTTTTCCAGACACTCTTTGGAGTTACACCAGATACAGCAGCATCTCCCAATTCCCCAAGAATTTCAAACCTTCCACAGAGCACACCATGATCTAAACCAATGCTTTGCCAGACAAAGTAACAGGAAAATTTTTAAGCAAACATTGTATTTTTATAACAAACCAGTGGAGGGGATTAGAAGTAAACAAACTAGGTTTTAAATTTTCAGACAATAAAAGACTCAAAATTCGTAGAAAATAACATTCACATATTTAGCAATAATGAACTGAAAAACCTCTTGCACACTGACAGCTTGTTCAGGTTCCTGTGAGAACCAACACACCTTTACCTGCAAATCATTGAGTCCTCTGGAGTCAGAGTCAGACGTGTCCCTGTAGGCTGAGCTGGTCAGTTCCATGTCCGTGGAGGCACGACTTCTCTTCTTTAAGGGTTTACAGGAGTCTGAAATCTCACTGGCACCTTAACACAACATGCTAAAATTAGTTTAATACATGGTCACAACTTTTTGCTTGAACTTAATAAAGGAAAGCAAGAAGAGTTTGAATGCCATTATATGCCTTAATTTTCAGTTTGTAATTTTGTTACTAGTTGAATTCTCCCTGAAAATTAACTGAAAACCAACTAAGGCAGAGCTTTTGACACACTTTTTAACACGGTGACACAGCGGAGGAAGGCAATAAATTGTCTCTAAGGGAGCATAGATCCTTAGGAGATTTCCTCTTCATCATCCATCTTTAACTTTGGCTAAGCAGAGACTTTTAAGAAATGCCCAGAAGGGCTTGGGGGCCTACAGCACATGAACAAACACCATTCTTCCCCCAGCAACGCACGAGGACCAGAACCCCAAACTCAGCCCGTCCCCAGGGAAGCCAAGCTCAGCCCTACAGAGCACCAACATCATGGCTCACATGGAGCAAAGCTGCTGCCCAAGGGCCACGAGCCACCGAGGTCAGTCGAGTTAATTTTCACCTGTCACTCACCTTTCTGCAACCCCGTCTTCACTGCTGCCAGTGGGACAGCTTCAACCTGTTCGAAAGGAAAATCCACAGTTAACACCAGAGGAAAGTTTCTCCCTAGTACCAAAAAGCAAACAGGTCAGTTCAAGGGGTTAGAATTCAGGTGGCAGCTGCCATCCCCTCCTCAGCCCGAGCCTCCGCGTCCCGCTGGATCCACTCCTGCCTACGCTGGTGCCCGCAGCCCTGGCAGCCACGGGCCACTAGCCAGGTCCTTCCTCTCTGCCTTGGGGCAGGAAGGTGACAGGAGCGCTGTATCCGTGTCCAGCAGGCAGGAGCGGGGGCCCTTGGGCAGCCACCCCTGGCGCTGTGCAAACCCCACAGCTGTGTGAGCACCCGTGCCCCTGGCAGGGCTGGCACTGGGCTAGTGAGGCACAGTGTGGGGCCACTCGCTGCTCCCTGCAGCTCCTGCTCCCCGTCTAGAGCTCTGCACGGGCCCGCCCGGGTGCCGTGGTGCAGGGCTCTACACAGCTGGAAGTCCAGGGCACAGCTGGAACTCCAGGGCACAGGCCTTCAGCAGACAAATGCACAAGGTTACAATCTTGCAAAAGCACTTCCAGGCCTTGGCCCTACGGAGAAGTTTAGGAACTGTTCTGCCAACACACATGGAAGATGTGGGAATTTGGTGACTGGATAATATTTACAGAAGGAAGCTGTTGCCTAAAATCCTGTTTTCAAGGTTAAGAATTACAGGTTATTTCTTTGCAATGTGATTACATATGCATGGAGAAACACATTTAGTAAATATTTAAGGATTATTCTATAATTTTTTTAAAAAATATTTTATTTTGTTGTACAATAGGTAAAAACATACAGTAGAAGGATTTGTATAGGATACATTTTGTAATACAAATATAAAATCTAAACAATCACTTTTATTTCTCCACTAGTCACTGTAACAGTAGCATCAACATTTTGTTTTTCCCATTAATTGTACTCGTTCCAGTTATAATTTTATACCAAGTTGTTGCAGACTAACTGGGGAATCAAGAAAACTTGACTTTGGGTAACAAATATTGTTGCATAATTGTAAGAAGTTAGTAAGTTTTCTTTTTTTAAATTTAACTTAATACATTCAAGGTTTTGCGCATTACAGTGCCCCTGGGTTCCACTTCAGCCAGATACTTCTCCTGAGAAAAGCACTTTAATTAATGTCCACAGACTGAGTCAGCCAGGTAAGAGAAGCACATGAATCTACCTGGCATCCATGAAGTTCATCTTGTTGGTTCTTATACCTTTGTTAAATTAAGAAACCTTTACAAACATAAAACAACTCTTTTGAAAGGGGGAGGCTGCACCAGCTCGTGCCAAGAGGCTCCACGGACCACATCAGGTGTCACACACCCAACACTTTAATTGCTTTAAAGTTTCACCAAGAAACTGCCTCGAGCTGGAGCACTCCTCTGCTGCACAGCAGTGCAGAAATGCTGCAGCATCAAAGGAAAAATAAGGAAAAAAACCCCAAAAAAGCAACTGAGTTCACTTTCAGTCTCTGAAGTGAAGGAAGTGCAAAACAAAGCGCAAAGGGCAAAGAATAAATTAAAGAGATAAAAATATTTTTTCCCCTTCCCATATAAATCTTCATCCTGACTGTTCCTCTTTAAAAATTCTCACTGGGAAAAGCTAAACTATGAAACATTTATATAAAATTCTCAGCTTTCAGACAGAGGCCCTTGAAGCGGGAAAAATCAACCATGCAAGGAGAAGAACCAACAACTTTGACAAACTTGTTTAAAGTGTATGCAGGTTTTAGTATTTCTGTCCATCCACTGCACTCTCCTACTCATTTCCACGCAGAAATTTTTTATCATTAAAATTTTCTTAAAGCAACAACATTTGTCTGTCTGACATCCAGATTAAAGGAATGCCCTGTACACGTTAGAACTATTTCAGGAAAAAATGGTATATCCCAGAACTGTTTTGCTGATGTCTGCCAACATGAAAGTCTGACTATTCATTTTTAAGTGAAATCATTCTTGAAGTCCATTTTCAGAAGTGGTCAAATTAATCACTCTAACTTCATTTGAAAAACAAAGCCTCAACACAAACCAGCAGCTAAATCAAGAGCCAAAGGAAGGAACCTGGTGGCAATTCCATCCAAGAGAAATCACTGAAACAAACCCATTTTGCTCAGAACAGAAATCTCAAAGGAAACATGGCAGGTTCATTAGGAGTCATCCATCACTGCGTGCCCACTTCCATAGCCTGACTGATACTGAGAAGATGCCAGTAGCAGAGTCACAGCAATGGTATTGACAGGGGGATTTCATGGAGGATAGTCCAAACCGAAACCCGATGGGGAAAAATGGAGAAAAATAAAAAGGCACCAATATAAGCCACAACATTTATGAATACAATATATTTTAACTCTCTACATGGAGGAAGCCAACCTGCTCCTTTTTGATCTTCTTCTTTGGCACAACTTCGGTGGATTTCTCAGACTCGGAGCGGGTTCGAATCGATCTTCTCTGTTGCTTCTTTTCTACAGAACCTGAAGAAGGAAAAAGGTTTCCATTATATGATTCCTTGTATTTCTGAGGTACACCAAGGTGTGCAACACCAAACCAAGAGGTAAAGGAACGAAACCAAGACTTTGTCCTCTTTTGAATGTTTTATTTTTAAATTCAGTTCCAAGCTATTGACCAGCTGGCGCTGTGGCTGCAGACACACATTCTGATTCCAGAGACAGATCAGCTTCAGAAAACAGACACAAGTAACAGACTGGAACAAAAGGCTGGAATTCAGATTAGGGCAAACAGATTTCCATAATCCATAACACACCTCTCAGGCATGGTCTTCACCTGGGTAATTCTGAACCAAACAGTCCATCTTTGGTGTTTTGGGAAGGTTGCCACAACCAACTCCTTGAACAAAAACAAACTAGAAATTTCAGACGCAAAGCACAGCTTCAGGATTTCCTCCAATATGCCAGATGTCTGTCCCCCTCTGTGGGGTGATGGCCTCTGTCACATAACTACAGCCAGTCCCACCCTGTACCACCTGCAGCCACCCCAGACCTCAATGGTCACCTGAGAGTTTTGAGGTGAAGAAAAACTCAAGCACAAACAGAAGCATCAGCCATGATGTGTTACTGTCATTAATGAATGTCAAAAACAAGTTTTTAAAAGTATTACCATAGAAAACAAACTCAGATTAATGAAGGTTACTGTGCCATTTCAACAGATGAAGAGGGAGCTACTGGGTTTTGGCAACTAAGGCTGGCAAAATCAAAACTCCTTTCTGTGCTCCAACACCTCCCAAACAGGCACATCGAGAACCATGGACATGACACTCAACACCATGGGCAGCTGTTGGAACAAGCACAACACCTGGAGCTGACAAAATCGGCACCTGAGGATTTACAATGAGCTGCTGGGAAGCATTATGCTGGGTTTTCAGTCTGGGAGGTTTCACCTATAGAAGACACAATTGGGAAATACTTTGTTTTCTTCCAAGGAAAACTGCAAACTCTTGGGAGCTGACTGTGTCAGATGGATGCACTGTTAGGAGCTGTAAACCTGCCTGGTCTTGTCAGAAGACCAAGTATCTAGAGACACACATGGGCTTCAACCAGACTGAAAGACAGCCTTGCAAAAGGACTTCAGAGAACAAAAAAAGAAAACTCCTCTTGATACATTGGATGAGCATTTTTCCCATGGCTGCATGGCTCGGGAATGTCTCAGGAACTAAACTATACAGCTGGAAAAGTGATCATGTTACAATAATTGGATTTCTGAGGGGAAAATTTTGGTTTTTAGAAGGAAAAAACTTTTACAGCATATTAATGAATAATAGCAATTAGTTATTAATAATTTAGAAATTAATGACTGAGGTCAACATTCATCATGTCTGTCCACGTGTAACTTCTGGTTCCAACAGGCCCCATCCCTTGAGGAACTCACACAGCAGCAGTGGTTCTCCACATCAGAGCTGGGGAATATCTTTTGTCACTTTGCTGGGTGACCAAAATCCCTTGAAGCAGCTTCAGGTAAATTTGAGCAGATGTGACCAACAGTAACTTTAAGCAAGAATGTATTTTCTCCCTGTGCTACACTGCTGAAGCCAAGGAGGTAAGATCAAGCCCTGGATCAGAGAATTCCAGAACCAGAGTGTCTAATGTTGGCTGACAGCAACACTGACCACTGCAAGGGCACTTTCTCCTCTTCCTGTTCTCCAAGGATCCAGTCATCACCTTCACAATGCTCCCATCCCATCTTCAGGTATATTTTCAAGCAAAGTTTCAGGACAGATGTTGGACCAGCCCTCCACCTTGCTGGAGATAAATCCTACTTCAGTGTCTGCAGGCCAGAGGCACCAGGGATTCTCAGGGCTGCTCTTGCAGTAGCAGGTTTCAAGTAAGGGAATTATCTTTCCAGCATTATTGAATTCTGTGTATCTAACTGCAGGTTATCAATAAGGACTCCCAGAGTCACTCTGGGAAATACTTTACCGTAAAGGGATTCTGAAGTTCCACTGACCTTACATTTGAAAAAAGGACTTGGCAGTTATGTTCCACAAGAGGGGACCAATAACTGGACTTTGGAAATGGCTTTGAGAGTGACTGGAGTGTGCACTGCAGGTAAGCTCAGGCACTTACAGGGTGTTAGCAGGTGGAGTGTTACGTATCCAAAAAGCCTAAGAAAATGAAAAAAGAGAGGCTCAGAATTCTCACCCCCTACATCTGAGGAGCCACAGGGAAGCTGAAGCCTTTAGATCCCAGGTGAGAGAAGCAGAATGGCGATGGCCTCTCCTGCTGCAAGGCAATTCAAGGAGCCACAGCAACCACAGCTGGAAAGAACCACCACTGTCAACAGCAGCAGAATCACCCTCACAGCAGGAAATCCAGAGCACCTGGCCCGTGTGCTGCAGTCCCAAATGCTCCATAAACCAGCAGAGCAAATAACCCTGCCTAAAACCATCACACAGACAGAACCTGAAGTGTGTTTGCAGAGGACTCATGGATGCTGACCACTGAGATTCCTGACTCTGGTTCTCATCTATTTCATGTTTGTTAAGGGAGAAATAACCAAATAGATGGATAGTTAAAGCAGAAGTGACACCTGGCAACATTATGAGATTCAAATAGCTCATTCAAGGTTTTTCCATTTCAGGCCCAAGTTCCATTATTTGCTTCAGTGGTTCTTCTCCCTCAGACATGATAGATCAAAAGTCACTGCTTTATGATGTACCCCCTGAGATGGTTTCAGAAGGCAAGCACTACCTCATTTGGCCAAAGGAGTTAGCTGAAGCAGTTTTTCAAAAATCCCTGTTTTTTAACAGGTCACACAAAAACTGAACAACAAAGCCTAGGGAGTCTCCATCTCAAATCAGACATTCCCTACTGAAATGTGCCACTTCCTGACTCTTTTGCTTTCATGACAGCTCTCGTATTTTCCATTTGGGACCAAAAGCCATGGCAATACCCTGCTAACACACATCCACTGGGTTGTCTCCTAAACCAACTTGCCATTGCTCTGCACAGGACATCATCCCTTGAGTATGTTCACTCAGGCTGTAAGCTGCAGACACAAAGTTCAGAGGCCAAACCACCAATCCCACCCCACAGCCATGCTGTGTATGCTGCCTCACCATGTGTGACATTAGCCACGCTCATTACAATCACTATGTGAACAGAAAGATGTTAATAATTTTTAAGTAATGAGAAAATGCTGGGTTTGATATTTGAATTCTTGTGCTGCAGGCTCAGGTTCAGACCAGGATTGCAGTTTCCCTACCTGCTGCCCCAGAAGTTGTCTCAGGAGAGGACGCGTTTTGCACCACTGCTTTCTCACTTCTCTGAGCTGACGAGGAATTAACTTTCTCTTGTCCTTTGACACTTATTTCTGTTTTGTTACCAACTCCCTTGAAAAGAAAAAAGGAAAAGATTGTCTTCCCCTGTTACAAAGGTGTGCTGCTACCAGGTAACAGGCCTGCCCCTGAATCTCAGAATAGAAACAATCAATGCCCTCCAACCCAACACACAGACAGGATTAATCTACTACGGAGCTGCTGCCCTGCAAGACTTTCCACCCCTCTCAATCTCCCCTCACACACAAGGAAAAAATAATTCCAGTGACTTTTCTAAACATTACCTTCTCTATAGGGCTTAGGATGAAATAAACACTCTCCAGGTAGAGAGGCAGAAGAAGGAGGCAGAGAAATAGTCCTAAGCCTTTTCCTTACACTGACTGTGGGAATCTGCTGTGCACCTGAAGGAAGCTCAGAGGCAGAACTCAATTTAAAAGTCTGTTACACAAAATGTAGTTATTACTTTTTAGTACATTATTAACAGTTTTGTCATCTGTTTCCCAAAAAACCACTGATTTTATCAAGAATTTTTGGATTATTTCAACTAGGAAGCTGAAGTTAAACAGCTTTAATATTTTTAATGTGTTACAAACAAAAATATGGCCATCTGTAGGGAGCTGCTCTGCCACCAGCAAAACAATTCCTGCCGGAGCTGCACTGAACGTGGGGCTCAGTGCACTGAAAGATTCTATGGTCACATCTGTCTGTTAATCTCCCCAATGAAAGGAACATGGGTGATGAAAGCTTGGTGGACACAGTTCAAGCTCCCCAGTAAGGCAGGCTTGGGATAACTCAGGAGCAAAAGAGGGGTCACCGCACCAAGCACGTACCTTGGTGGAATAAACAAATTGATCGATGAGTTTTCCATCCCCAGCAGCATTCTGAAGGGCAAAAACCTGTTCAATTTTAACAACCGGAGACATGTTACACTTTTGCAGATCCAGGTTGTGCATGGTGATGGAAGCTGGTAGGGATTTCCTAGCTGCAGCTGTTTTCCAGGCGATTTTCACGGGTGGAGCCTCCTCTTCCTCCAGGCTGGACTGCCTGCGCTGGCCCTGCCGGCGCTCGCTGTGGCAAGGCGACGCGCCTGCCGCCACGCCGGCGTGCTCCGGCTGCGAGCTCGGCGCTGCCTTCGGCCGCCGGTTCTTCTTGGCCTCCGATTTGGAAGCAGCAGTCTTTTTGGCTTTGGCCAAAGCCTCTTCTGGCTCTTGGTCTACGTAAATGAAGGTGTACTGTTCTATCCTCTCTTCCCTGGTCATTTTCAGCGCCTTCTCAGCGTGGGCAATGCCAATGTCCCACTGCGCTCGCTCCCTCTGCGGCCGCGGCTTGCGAATCTTAAGGGACAAGACAAGCAGTTGGTTACACTGAAGATTTTGCCACTACAGCACTTAAACACAACCCTGAGGGTTTCATGCAGAAAACCTGCAGTTTCATGCTGCTCTCAGGCAGCAGATTGCAGTCTGCTCTCCATTTACAGGGTATTTTTGACACTGAATGTGGACACTGAATTCCCTGCCAGCGAGATGCAGCCAGTCCTTCTCAGGGCAAAGCACTGAAGAGTTCCAGACCTGCCCCGGAGCATCTCCCTTACAGAGATGATCCCCCCAGTGCCCCCTGTACCTTCTGTTTCTCAGAGTGGTTGCTGGCTTGCTTGGCTGCCTCAGCCAGTAACTGCTCGTACTGTTTGTGCCCTTGGTACTCCCGGACGCGCTTCTCGTGCACCCAGGCCCGCTCTGGCTGGTTGCTGAAGAACTGCACGTGGTATTCCCGGGCACCTGAAAGGGCAAACATCACTCAGCAGTTGTACCAACACTGCTCTGCCTGTTCAGCTCACACCTTCCTCCTCCCCAGCCCTTCCTTCCCGCAAGTGGAGGTACCTGGCCCAAGTGCAGAAACACAACAGGCCAGATCCAGAACAGTTTGGGATGGATGCTCAGGACACCTTGCCCCCACTGAACTCTCACACTGACTCGAGAAAAGCAGAAACACTTGTGTACCAGCCCGTTCCCACAGTGCCACCTGCAGAGGTCAAGTGCCAGGTACTAGTTCTGTGCGTGCCAGGACTGTCCTGTTGAGCACACACACAGCAGAATTCACCCCGCAAAGGCAGTTTAGAATGAGGATATTTTTAATAACAGAACAGCTACAGACACCTGACACTCTGGCAAAGAGCTTCCTCCCTTACCTCTTGTATTAATTTTGGTATGCACGTCAAGCTGTGGATCACATGACACCATGCAAGGCCACCACGGGTACGTCCCCACCTTGGACCAAACCAGATCCCCAACCTGGAACTTGACATCGTGGGCGACCTGTGTTGGAAGGGACGGCACGAGCTGCTGGACCTGCAAAGGAAACACCAGATTAAAGCCACTGGAGAGGATTCAGAGCACCTGGAGATGCACACACCATCCACAGGGACTTGTTGTTGTTGTTCTCTCAGATATCCCTGAGGTTTGATAATCCAAGATGAGAAAAACATTTCTTAGAAGCATGAAAGAAAGGAGCTGCACACAGCTGGGATTTATGTAACAACATCACTGACAAAGCGAGACACAAAAGAGCAACTGCCACCCTCCCAAAAAAGGATTCTGCTTCCTAAGTTGATTAGAAATACTGCTTTTAGGATAAAATAAAGCAATAAATCCAGTACAATAAGAGATGCCTTGATGCAGTAATGAGAATAATAAGAGTTTAAAAGAAATGACAACTGATTTATCAGATAAATTAAGGAATCAATGGAAGAAACAGTCCAAAAATAGTGACATTCTCTGAGTTCCAAAAGTGTTAATTGGTGCATGTACTAACCGGGGCTTCCTCCAGCACTGCATCTTCTCTTGGTCTCTCAGAGAGTGTGCTAAGCCTCTCGTTTGGTCTCTAAGAAATGGGTAACAATGAAGAGAAAAAAAGAAAACAACACTTACTGTAAGGGGACAGTAAAGCAACAGAAGAAAATAGTGAAACCAGGCAGAAAAAAATAATTCACAGAGAGAAAGGCAACCACGAACCCAGAAAACACGAATATGACTATTCCTTGTACCCAATTAACATAGTAACATCACAATAAAGAAATACCTGGTTTCCCCTACACTATTTACATTACTATCACACCTGAATATAACTATGCTCTCCTGCAACAGATGACAGAAGAACATACATTCAGAAACAGCAAATCCAAGTAACTTTCCACCCAAAAGAACACACAATTTCCAAAAGGCAGAGAACCCCATGTGAGGATATCAACAGCAATGTGGTGAGTCTCACTGTACACCAGTTATTTGCAAGAACTGCAGTACATAAATTATGCTAAATACAAAACATGATCGCTGTAAAATGGATGTTATATTGCATAGAGTTGACAAATATATTTGGAGGATCAAAAGTCCACAACACAGAGCAGAATCAGCCCCGACCAGAAGCTGACACTGACGTGGAGTGGCCATGCCAGTGGGTGTGAGGGGACAAGGGCTGAGAGAAGGGTGGGCTGGGAACTGTCTCAGGAGACAGATGCCACACACTTGCTTTTCCTGCAGCAGAGAAGTCAAAAGACTCAAAGAGCAGCAGAAGGAATCATCAGCCACAAGCAGTGAGGAACTAATAATGCTGAGGACCCTGTTATTGCCAGGCCACTCCAAGCACAGACCCACATCAGTCCACGCTGTGCGCTCCAGAGAACCGGGGGCACAAGCAAAGGGACAGAGCAGCTCAGGTCAGGGGTGGCACAGCCCAGTGGCTCATCTGGAGCTGGCTGTACACAACCACCATTTAAGACTAATCACATTGCTATTTGCTGGGCAGAAATTCTTCCTCCCTGCACAGCAGGAAGCACAGCACTGACTCCTGCCCCTCTTTAGCTACAGGGAGCTAGTGAAACCTCCCCTCTGCCAGGAGAGACGAGCTGGGTTCACAGGCTGCAAACTTCCAGCTCCTCACAGAACACAACTACTGAGCAGAGAGGCTGATTCTCAAAACAAGGATTCAGAGCTTGAAGTTGACCAGTGTTTTCACAACATTTCCATTTTAAATCAGCCTCTCCAGTACGGGCATCCCCTCACAGTCAGTGGATTTCCTCTGAAATTACAGCATCAAAATAAGGAACAACTGGTGACCATCTGACTTGCCACAGCCTCGTTGAGTGCAAAACTATAAAACCACAGTTGTACCAAAAGTTGTTTGTTCCTATGAAGATGATCCCAAGTCACAAGTCTCACACCATTAACACTGAAGATGACAAAAGTGTACATGAAGATGAAACTGTGCAGTGAAAAGCAAAATGATGGGACAATGGACCTGAGACTGCCCTGGCAAACTCATACTGAGAACCACCAGCGCAAAATCCTGCTCCTGTCAGAGCAGGCCATGTCTGAAACAGGGCTGGGTAACACGAAACATTTATTGCAACACCACCTTTAGAAAGGGAAATGAAAGCAACAAGGAAGACAATAGCAAGACCAAGATTTCTGATGAACTCTGGATGACACACATGACTAGGAGCTCGGAATTCAAGATTCAAGGTTTTAGTTCAGCCTGTGAGAGACAGAAGATTCCATTCTCATGGTAAGCAGGTAACAGAGCCAGAGGGACAAGCACAGCTGAAGCTCCAGGAGTAGAACAGGAGTCACTGGTAAGAGGGGAAACAAACTGACAGCCTGATGTGGGGATGATGGAGTCTGGCCAGAAAGCAGGTACAGTGCAAGAGAGACGCTGCTCAGGGAGTGCCAGCAGGACACAGCACCTCCCTGCAGCACAGAACCCACTCTACCAGATCAGAGCTGGTGCCTGCAGGACAGGATCTTCTCCCTGAGAACAGCAAGCACCAAGGGCTTTCACAGGCCTGACAACAAACTCAGCTACGTTCTGTAACAGCCCAGCCTGTGCTGGGCAATTTCTGTCCCTGTCAGAAATGGCAACTTCCCCATTCCTGGCACTTACCAGCCTCTCTGCCACCCATTCCCTCAAACTGGGAGAGGCAGAAATCAGCACCACAGATGTGGCAGGAACAAGCACGAGAAATGGAAACAGAAGTACAGGAGTGGCTTATGAAACTGAAAGGAAAAGAATGAGAGGGCACCAAGGTAACCTGGGTCTTTGCTTCCCAGAATCTCAGTTAACACCACCTGATGTACATCCTCTGGATATGGACAATATGGTACAAGATTGATTAACATTTCACTGCTGAATACCCCAAGTAACCTCACTTTCCACGCAACAATCTAGCACTCTTTTGAGAGGCAATTTTAGGAATGTGTCAGCTTTTGTCCAGAAGTTCCATCTTCAACACTGGCCAGAGTGTAGCAAACTCTAAACATGCTATAACACTAAATAATATCTAAAAAACAATATATAACCTTTTCTAAAATTTGTTTTCCACATGAGCCTTTAAACCAACATTGTGTTACCTACAGACACAGCTCCTGGCAACCTCATCCTGAGGCTCTGACGAGTAACTAAAGCCTGGTGACTCAGCGTGCACACAGCCAGAACAAGGACAAACCCTGCTGGACACGCTCTCCATCAACAATACCAGGTGTACAGATGGCTGAATTACCATTCCACTTACATTTTGCTCCTCTGGTTCTAATTTTGGAATTTTGTGTGACTTGCGCTCTTCCGATCGGGAAGAGTCATGCTTGCTACTTTTTTTCCTTTTCTCTTTCCTCCCTTCATGTTTTGCCTTAGCGTACTCCCTCGCTTGGACTTCATTCAACAGGTCCCCACACAGGGAGGACTCAAACAATTCCCTGCCGTTCTGGATAGTTTTGGTTATTTTGAGTTTGATCTCTGGTGAGCCAGTCTTCTTTGGAATCCCCACTTGCGGTGCTGAAGGTGGTGGCGGAGGCGGCGGCTGGGGAGGGGAAGGTTTCTCCACAACTTCGTGCGGCCTGGCGTTGGAGTTCTCCACCTGGTAATACTCCGGGGGGCTGAAGTTCCTGACGGTCCCGAAGCCGTTGGCCGATCCGTTGGGATACTGAGCGTACGTCTGGTACTTGCCTTGGGGCTCGTACATGCTGATGGCCGGGGGGTACCCGTTGGTGAGGGGGGGCAGCTCCTCTGCCGTGGGTGTGGGGTACTGGAAGCCTTGCTGCAGCGCGGCCTCGTACGGCGTCCGGCCCCCATCCTCGGCAATGTCGCTGCTGCCGTCAAAGGCCTCCTCTTGGCGGATGTTGGCCGAGTCAATGAGTTGAGGTGGTTGCTGAATTGTGTTTCCCATGATCCCTTGCATGAAAGAGAAAGAGAAATCCATTGTTCTGCTCCAGCATCCTTAGCTTTCCCTTTTTCTCATAGGGCCTAGAGGCAGGGGAAGGGAAATAAGAAGTCAGTGTAAATTAAAAAACAGCAATTAAGCAAATTAAATAGTTGAGGAAAAAAGGGATCTCAAGAACAGTTTCCCCCTCTCTATTCAGCAGCCACCCTCACATGAATTTAGAGAGGATGGGTGTTACTGAGCCTTTACAAAGGGCTAGTGACATGTCTTTCATATGGCAAATTTCTTCTTTTCCAAGACATTTCAAAAAATATCAGAAGCACCTATGAGTGCTGAAGAACTATAAGCCCAAGTATTACAAAGTCAGAGTAACGGTGCCAAACTCCCCAGCACTCTCTACAGCCTTCACAGTCATGCCCTAGGAAGGGTTATTCCAGCCTGAAGCAGCTGGACAGCATTTCACCCTGCAGCAGATAAGAGATACCAAGTTGTCCTGACACAGTCACTGTAAACTGCACAAACCAGGAACACCACAGAAAGACAAACAGAGAAACCTCTTCTCCTCCTCCCTCCCCACCTCCTTGCCACAATTCAAGACATAAGCAACCTTTGGGCAAGCCATAGGATGCTCTGAACAACAGCACAATGAAAAGAAGTGGGTCATTCCACCTTGGCCACTGGGAAACCAGTGCCCTGCAGCAGCCTCAGATGGAGCTTCCCAACCTCCTCCCTCCCCAGAAAAGCAGGGTACAGTTGGCATGCACTGGCTCCCAGCAGCTGTGTGAGGAGGGTTATTCTCCTGCCCCTCACACCTTATTTTAACATTAAGCACTGCATGGTTCTGAGCCCCAGCATCAACAGACCCCCAAACCCAGAGGTTACTCACTGAATGAGATTCCACACCTTCAACTTTCCAGGGCATATTAAACACCACAATCAGACTCAACCAAAGTTAGACTTCCAAAGCTCAACTGCAGGCTCAGAGAAGGCTTTGGCATTCATGGAAGCAGCTCAATGTTCAACAAGAAGCAACACACAGTGACCTGACCTGCAGGTAAGAAACACCAGTTTGCTTCCCACAAGGTTAGTTCAGCCCTTCCAAAGCAAACACGGCCCCGTGGTATTTGTTCTGCCTGTGTGGGCACACAGGAGGGTTACTGTGCCCTTTTGGTCTGGGTTAGAAATGACATTAATGCATCCCACAGACACTTCTTCTAAAGGAAACCTCCACTAAACCCTGCCCACATGCAATTCTCACCCTCCCAAAGCCATGCATCTCAGTACCTTAGCTAAGAGCTTTTCTAACACTGAGAACTTCCCTCCTCTAAGACTGCAAAAAGTAACTGAAGTTCCAGCAGGAACAAGAACTCTAACAGATTTGTGCTGGATGTTTTGGAGTGATGGTTTTTGATGATCTTCACACTTATACTAAATTGATGTTTGTCCTCATCTTCACTGTCCTGTGAGATTGACTCAGGCACGTTTGTCACTGTAATTAAGCAATTCAGGGCAATAACAGCACAAGGCTCTGCAGCAGAATTTTCTCATTGCAGGAACTTTTAAACCTTGGGGCCATGAAACCATCCCTTCCTCCACAGCTCTGCACATCAGCCAGCAAACCTACACAAGTGGCACCGTCAGGGGCAGCAGATCTGAGGAGCAGCACAGCAAGGTCAAAAACCCCAACCCACCCCTGTTCTGGGAAGAGGAAGTGGGACTGTTTGTACAATTTACCACTGAATTGTTACTTTCCATCTGCCAAACCAAAGAGCAAACAGTAGATTCTCACACTAGGCTGGGTTTTATTTTTTACTAAAACCAGGTTCAATCTTTACTTCTGAATACTTATAAAAAACTCTTGGGAAGCTGTGGCAGCACTTCAGGAACATCCACAGCTGGGAGGCACAGTCCCAGCTGCCAATGCAGCTCCCACAGGCTCTGCAGAGGTGGCTGCCCTTGTGTTTTGTTTTCTTACATGACACAAGTGTGGATTAATGAACTTCAAAGCACTGCATTTGCACTGGATTTAGGAGCTACCAGTTAAAGAACAGAGTTATGATTTGTTTCCTTTTCATTTGTTCATCTCACCTGTGTCACTCAGCCTGTGCTGTGCTGCACAGCTGGGACACCCCATCCCAGACTGGTTCCTCAGGAGCTCTGTGCAGGGTGAGAACCAGGGTCAGGGCTCCAGGAACTGCCCCAGCAGCCCCAAAGCACCGAGAATGTTCTCTATCCCCCACAGCACTGACATCACTGCCAGCTCCTTCCTGCCCAGTCTCTCGCTGCCATCACTGTTAACACACCCAGATTTTCCCACTCTCCTTGCCCAAAATTCTGCACCAGTGGGTCAGGCCCCACATGCTGCCCAGTGAAGTGGCACCTGGGCAGGATTACAGTGAGAGGACAGGCACACAAAACCAGGACACAGTGAGGCACCCCGAGCACACAAGAATCTCAACATCCAAACCCACGGAAGGATCACTTTGTGTATGTCCCTCCTAAGCACTAATGTGAAGAACACCCCACTGTCACCACAGAGAGCCATCCCTGCCACACAGCAACACCACCCAGACCACAGGGTAACGGGATTTCCAGCTGATCTTGCAGAAAAGTATTCCAGAATAAATTCTTCTCACTATGCCAGTGATTACTCCATGAACCCACCGTGTCAGCCTCCTGTGAACTGTACAGTTTGGCTTCCAAACATGACCCATAACAGATCCTGCACTGATACAACACTGGAGATGAACAGATAAAGAAACAGTTTCATCTCTTCAAGGTTTATAGGAAATGGACACTTCACGGCAAACAACTTGAAATCAACAATGAAACAATTTGAAATGAACACTTCCAAAAGTGCAACTGTATTTCCTAATGAGACAGCTTCCTCTTTGAAGGTGAGAGTCCCCCATTCTGTTCTAGTCTTTTCCCAGGGCAGACAGGGACACAGGGCCGTTTACAAACACTGAGACTCCACACACCTTCAGTAAATATTTTCAGGTCGTCCACAGAAGAGTCACAATTGAAAGGAACAGAGAAAAAGGTAAATGCAAAAATATAAGCAGCACAGAATAAGGCAGATCAGTAGAGTTCTTCCTTAAGTGAACACTGTTAGTTTCAGTTCCCATCCTAAGCTTCTCAGCTCAGCTGAGCACAACTCAAAAAATCAGTTCCACTCCAAGAGTGAGTGCTCAGTGAGGGGAAGGTTTTGCAGAGATTATGGATCCTCCAGGTCCACCTTTTCACCAACAACTGCACTTACCTAAAACCAGTTTTAGCATGAGTATTTTTTAAACTTTGCTCTCAGAAAACAAGACTTGAAGTTCTCAAACCTTGCTTCATGCTGAATTGGACTAAATAACAACTGACCTCAGATTATCAAACAATTCCAATCCTGGGTGGTCACAGCTTTTCTTATTCCCCATCAGGGAGCTCTGTAGGTTTGGCTGAGACTGGCTGTGGCCACAGCAGGGAGAAACACAACAGCTACTGGTGAAGTCCAGCATACACACATTTTAAACAGAGGCTTCACCAAACCTTCTCCTACCCTTTTCTGCTGACAATGCCCACCCAGGGTTAGTTAGAGGTAAGGTGTTTTTTAGATGGAAGGTGTGTGCTGTGAGGCAGGAGCTGGCCTGCTGACTCCCTAAGGGAGCTGGAAGCACTGCTGTGAGTCAGCCATGTGTGCTCAGAATGGTGTCACTGCCTCGTCACCCTGAGCTGGGCTTTCTATCACCAGCCTCAAAAGCAGAAGTTCCAGGATATCTTTATGTCCAAATACCACCCAGTTCCTGTCCACACAGACCTAAACCAGCGAGATGCAAACCTCTGCTGACATCCTACCGACCCCTCCTTACCCCACAGATGTTTACTGCCATTTCCTGTGCTGTTTCATCCCAAAGTATCCAAGCTGCACTGGTGCTGCTCTCCTCAAACACCCAACCAATGCAGCAGCTGCTCTCAGTAGCTGTTCACTGCTGCAGGTGTTTGACAGACGGACAGACAGAGCTGCCTGGCTGGACAGGCCGGGTGTCTGAAGTGATGCAATCGCTCCTGACCTCTCAAACCCCAGAGCCTGCAGTTCACACACACCCCTGCACCTCACTCCTCCCCTGAGCTGAGCACGCCCTCTGCTCCTGGTCACATTAACCACGACCCAGAGGGACACCTCTGTCACCTGGAACATCATCCCAGTGGGTCAGAACTGCATGAACTGCAGAGAGAAATATAACAATTGTTCCTACTAATCCCTGCATTCTGTGCAATCTGCTTTGTCCCATCCTTCTCTGCATGTCCTTAACAAATCCCCAGACAAAGCTCTGTTTGCACACCTTAAGACAACACCAAATTTTCACCTGCACCTGAGTCTTTAACAGGAAACCCACAGCCTGTGGATTTTTCCTGACTCCAGCTGGACTGAGCTGTTCCTCCTGGCAGACACCAGCGGTGAATCAGAGGCCTCTTGACAAACTTTAAAGCATGAGGTGAGGCTGCTTCCCTGTGCACCTTTGTAAAGGTGTTTTGTATTTGGTTTCTGAATGCCAGAAAAAACAGTCACGTCTGTAACTGGGCTTGATAAGGGCATTTGGAAGAAGTTTCCCACAGTGCTGTGGAAAGAAACAACTTGGACAGCAGAGAAAAGGGGTTTGTCTGAAAAAGGAGCTCAGAGACTCATTTGTTTAGAGAGCCATGGGATTCAAATGGAAAACATGGAGCAAAAACTCTGGATCTTCAGGAAAAGTCATGGGCCAATACTGCTATGAAGCCAGAAGTCAGATATCACAGCAAGGGCAAGAACCACAACATGTCTCACACAAAGCCCCTCAAACTCAGGCAGAGTCATGAAACTGGAAAATGCAAAATATGTTTGTATTAAAATAAAATATACAATCTTTGACCACCATCCTTCACTCTTACCCTGCATCTTCATAAAGCACATGCCCAGGCTTTGGAGCAAAATCCTTACAAGCAGTTCACAAAAATAATTATTAAAAAAATAAATAAGTATATATATAACTACCAAAGCATTCACTGAGCATCCTGCAAAAGGTCACTGGAAGACTTGAACAGCCATCAAAACACGCTACAGTTGTCCCATCAACTGTAACTACTGGCTACTTAATACTGTCCTTCGGGCTAGTTAATATCTGTAGAACTATGCCATCATTAAGACTTTTAACAACAAATTGCACTGAAACGCCCGAGCGTATCGACAGCGAAACGAAAACACAGCGAGACCACAACAAAGTGCAGCACAACGCAACAGCACCGCAGAAAAATAACACCAGAGCAACAACAAACCCCCGGCTGATGCGCAGCTCTTCCCGCGCGCAATAAAACCCTGTTCCTCGAGCTGCGGGGGCCGCGGCACGGTGACACCGACGGCTCCGACGGGCGAAACCCCGAATTTCTGGCCCGCAGCAGGACGGGGCTCGGCCCCGGTGAGAGCCGCGGGGCCGGAGCGGGGAGCGCGGGGCCGGCCGGGGGGCACGGCGCCGAGCCGGGGCCTGTCCTGGCNCGCCCCCCGCCGCCGCCGCACTGCGCAGCCGCGCGCGCACGCGCCGCCGTCGCCCATTGGCCGCTGGGGCGGTGCCCGCCGCGAGGCATCACGGGAGGTGTAGTTCGGCCGGGGGTGGCGGCGGCGTGACCCCCGAGGGGACCCGGGGACAAGAGAGGAGTTGGCGGCGATTCTGTGCGTTTGTGCGCTCCTCGGACGAGAGGGACAAGGGGCTGGGCTGGGAAGAGCTGTAAGAAAGGAAATTTAAAAAGTGATTCTGCTCCTCACTTCAGGGACCATCCTAAAGGCCCGTGCGCAGTGCAGGGACACCCATAGGTGAGTCTCCTCAGGAACAGGAGAGGAGGCTCGTCTGTGACCCTCATTCCCACAGGAAAAGCTCTTTTATACAAAATCTAAATGTGTTTAAAGACCAGTTTCGTACTGGGACCTCTGGCAGCACACTCGGGAGCTCTGTCTCCTTTTTCACTCATCTACCCCATTTTATTTTCTACTTTTTAAAACACTGTTCAACTGTTTGGTCATCTATTAGCCAAAGGGCTCCAGATCCTTTTTCCACTGGGGCAATGAAATGTTTTTTCCCCTCTAGTCTCTGAAAACCAGGTAGTATTTCATGGAATCTCAGAATGGCTCTGGTAGGAGGGGCCCTTAAAAATTTCAAGGGATCCAGTCAGCTGTCACGTTTCTCCAGCCGCCCCTCAGGCACACGGACACGTCAGGGCTCGTCTCTCCCCCTGACACCTCGTTCCCGAGCAGAGCAGTCCGTGTTCCCTGCGTCCCTCACACACGGAGCCGCGTTCTGTGCGTTTACGGCACTGTACGGAGAGAGGCTGCTGGCCGGGCCTGCCGTGACCGCACAGGGCCCGGCCTCCCGCTGCCCGGGGATACCGGGAGCGACTCGTCCCTGCGGCAGGGGAGGCGCGGCTGCCCCCGGTCCCCCGGACGTGTCGGAGGCCAGGCGGGGATGGAGGAGGCTCCTGGATGTGCTTTGAGGCCCCGGTGCGGCTCCGCCGGAGGCTTCAAGGCCCCGCGGGCCGGTCCAGAGCGCCCGCCATGCGCGTGACGTCATGCGCGACTCCCCCGTCTCGCGATGGCGTCACGCACCGGCCCGTGACGTCACCGCCCGCGCGCCGCCGCCGTTCTCGCACCCAATCAGCGGCTTTCCCCGAGGGCTCCTCGGGTCAGGCCCCGCCCCACTCCGCTCCCATTGGGCGAGCCTCCGGCAAGGCCTCGATTCTGACTTCTGATTGGCTGGCGTCGGGCAGGCGTGGCGCGGCGCGATGGCGTCACGGCGCGGGCACCACAGAGCGGCGACGGGTCGGAGCGGCGCGCGCGGGGCACGACGGGACGGGTGGGAGGGGCGGGAGGAGTGCGGCCGGCGGCGAGCGGAACCGGAACCGGAACCGGGACCAGGACCGGGACCGGGACCAGCATCAGGGGAGCGGCGCACCGGGACAGGGATCGGCACCGCCGGGTCTGGCACCACCACAGGGACCGGAGAGGGGCAGCGCGGGAGCCCCCGGTCTGGCACCGACGCGCCCGGCGGCGCTCNGGACAGGCATCGGCACCGCCGGGTCTGGCACCAGCACAGGGACCGGAGAGGGGCAGCGCGGGAGCCCCCGGTCCGGCCCCGACGCGCCCGGCGGCGCTCGGGGATGGGGCCGGCCGGGCCCCGGCGCCCCTCGGCGCCCTCCGGAGCTGCCGCCGCCCCCCGCCGCTACCGGGGGTGAGGGCCCGCCGCGCCCGGCCCAGCCATGGCTGCGTGCGGCTGTAACGCGCTCCTGGGCGCCGCCAGGGCCAGGTGAGCCCGGACGGGGCTCGGGGTTCGCAGCTTTTATCGCATTCCCTGCCAGAGCGGCTGCCCGGAGACGCGGCGGGGCTCCCCCCTCAGAGATGAGCTGCTGGCACAGCTCGGGTTCTCGGTGTTGCAGCCGTTGCTGGGGGATCGGGCTCTCAGCACAAAACCGATTTCACCGGGTGGTTTGGGTGTGGTGCCTCGGCACTCGGTTCTCCTGCACGGCTCTCACTGAAACCCCTCTGCAGTTTCAGGGGCTCCCATCTCCTGGCGCACTGCAGCCCTCTGTGCTCTCCAGCCGTTGCTCTTGTCCAGCTGGTGGATCCCCAGCTCACCTGGACCTCCAGGGACTCCAAGAACCAGCCCTGGCCACGCCGTGCCTGCCTGGGCGCTGCCCTGCCTCGCTCCCCTGCCCACACCTTGCACACCTCCAGCAGCCCCCGGCAGCAGCAGCCAGGGGAATCCCTGCCCCAGGGAAAGCCCAGGAACCAGGGAGCCAAACCTGCTAAACCCCTGGCCAAGCAGAGCGTGGTGGCTCCTGCAGGAAGGAAGTCCTTGCGACAGAGAATGGTGGATGAGCTGAAGCATTACTACAATGGCTTCCACCTGCTCTGGACTGACACCAAGGTGGCTGCCAGGATGGTGTGGAGGCTGCTCCACGGGCAGGTGCTCACCAGGAGGGAGAGGAGAAGGGTAAGTGCCGCAACACCTGGATAAAGTGATGCAGCAAGAGGCTTAACCCCTTCTTTGGACAGACTTGGAGTGATCATCTCTGCTGTGCTTTTCTCCTACAGCTGCTGAGAACCTGTGCAGATCTCTTCCGGCTGGTTCCCTTCCTGGTGTTTGTCATTGTCCCCTTCATGGAGTTTCTGTTGCCTGTGTTCCTGAAACTCTTCCCTGAAATGTTGCCCTCGACCTTTGAGACGGAGTCAAAAAAGGTTTGTGTCCTCTGTGAGGCTGTGGAGTGTGCCCAGCTCCTCAGCTGCTCTTCCCTGCCAGTGAGGATCAGCCTCACCCCGTGCCTGAGACATTCCCAGCTCATTCCTGGCCTGAGCAGGACAGCTGGAAGGCTGTGCTGCAGACAGGGATCAGGAGGAATGTGCACAGCAATTCCATTTTCTGATTTATAACTTTGTATTTCCCGAATGAAGGAAGAGAAGCTGAAGAAGAAGTTGAATGCAAGGCTGGAGTTAGCCAAGTTCCTGCGGGAGACCATTGCAGAGATGGCCAAAAGGAACAAGGCAGACTCAGGGAAAGGGAAACAATTCTCCTTTTACCTGCACGAGGTAGGATGGCAGCCATGGCACACACACACACCTTTAGAGCTGCTGGATGGGGCAGAGAGCACAGGATTTGTACCAGGATTGTGGAGACAGAGGGGCTGTTCCCTGGGTGCCTCCCTGCTGATCTTGCAGTCAGAGCCCTGCTCACAGGAATTCCTGCAGTCAGAGCCCTGCTCACAGCAATTCCTGCAGTCAGAGATGGGAATTCCTGCAGTTCAGAGCCCTGCTCATGGGAATTCCTGCAGGCAGAGCCCTGCTCATGGGAATTCCTGCAGGCAGAGCCCTGCTCACGGCAATTCCTGCAGTCAGAGCCCTGCTCACGGCAATTCCTGCAGGCAGAGCCCTGCTCACAGCAATTCCCAGCCTGGAAGGGTACACCTTTCACTCCCTGGAACTTCCAGTGGCTGCTCAATAACAGTTTCAGTGTGACTCTCCAGCAGGGACAGGAATTCCCCTGTGAGGAATGGAAGTGGGGGGAGGTTCCCAGATGGGGATCCCGCCCAGGGCTGTTTGTGCCTCCCCTCAGCCCAGGGCTGTTTGTGCCTTCCCTCAGCTCCTGTGACTTTTAACTGTATCCTGTATGGTGCTGTCTCCAGCATGGACAGGAATTGCCCTGTGAGGAGGGGAAGGAGGAGAGGTTCCCAGCTGGGGATCCCGCTCAGGGATGTTTGTGCCTTCCCTCAACTCCTGTGACTTTTAGCTGTGAGGAAGGAGAAGGGGAGAAGGTTCCCAGCTGGGCATCCCTGGGCCCAGGGCTGTTTTTGCCTCCCCTTAGCCCAGGGCTGTTTTTGCCTCCCCTTAGCCCAGGGCTGTTTGTGCCTCCCCTTAGCTCAGCCCAGTTTGTGCCTCCCCACAGCCCAGTTTGTGCCTCCCCTCAGCCCAGTTTGTGCCTCAGCTCAGGGCTGTTTGTGCCTTAGCTCAGGGCTGTTTGTGCCTCCCCTTAGCTCAGGGCTGTTNTTGTGCCTCCCCTCAGCCCAGTTTGTGCCTTAGCTCAGGGCTGTTTGTGCCTCCCCTTATCCCAGGGCTGTTTGTGCCTCAGCTCAGGGCTGTTTGTGCCTCCCCTCAGCTCCGTCCCAGTGGCCAGCAGCCCAGCACACAGGAGGTCGTGCGCTTCTCCAAGCTCTTTGAGGACGAGCTGACCCTGGAGCACCTGGAGAGGCCACAGCTGGTGGCCCTGTGCAAGCTGCTGGAGCTGCAACCCCTGGGCACCAACAACCTGCTGCGCTTCCAGCTGCTGCTGCGGCTGCGCAGCATCAAGGCCGATGACGAGGTGAGTCTGCAGCAGCACCCGGGAGCTGCCCACACACCCACACACCCTCACAGCAGGGGAGTCTGGTGTTGAGGGGAGTTAGAGCCTCCCCAGCAGAGATCTCAGAAGAAAACAGAGTGAGAGCTCGCCTCCCTGCAGCCTTGGAGCTGTAATGGAGGTGGCACTGCAGGTATTGTCACTAGAATATTTCGTTTTGGAGTCATGCTGACTTATAAAAAAGGGATGGTTTTTGATGTGCAATGGGGTTATTTGGAAAATGGAGCCAGAGTTATACATGCAGAGTGGAGGGACAGCAGGTAGTGGCCATAAGTAGCAGTGAAGGAAATTTCAACTTGCTAAGAAAAAAAATTAAAATCAGTGAGTGGGTAAACAGTGGAACAGGTTGTCTGGAGGCTGTGAAATCCCCATCCCTAAAGAGGTTCAAAGCACAAATGGAAAATACTGAGCAATTCTGAGCAGGAGACTGGACTGGGGACCTGCAGAAGTCCCTTTGGGTGCAGCAGGGTCTTGGCTTACCCTGTGCCTGGATGGGAAGGTTGCTGTTCATTGCAGATGATTGCCAAGGAAGGGGTCAGCGGGCTGAGCGTGCCGGAGCTGCAGAGCGCCTGCAGGGCCAGAGGGATGCGGTCACTGGGGCTCTCTGAGGAGCAGCTGAAGGAGCAGCTGGGCCAGGTGAGTGTGCCCTGGCTGGGGCTGGTGTGAGGTTCCTCAGGGGACAGGCTCCAGGCAGGGCTGAGGTGCAGCAGGCACAGCTTCCTGAGAATTCATCGTGGGTTTCAGGAGGGATCCTCACCCTCAGAGCTGAGCTCTAAGGCATGAAGGGTCCAGATTATGTCCTAGACTAAAGAGAAAACCAAATAGAACCAGGGCCAGGTAGGAGCAAGGTGAAGTGGGGGTATTCCTAACTCTTTAGACCCATTTCTTCTCATTATGGTAACTTAAAACTGTGTTATCCAAACTCAAGATTGCTTTAAGGAAGAGGGGATTAAAGCAATCCCAATCCAATATGAATTGCTTCATATTGGATCTATGTGAGTATATATTAATACAGTTGTATTAATAAATACTCACACAGAGCCAATATGAAACAATTTTTCCTTCTGTTTTCTTTCAACAGTGGCTGGATCTGCATTTAAAGGAGAACGTTCCCTCTTCTCTCCTCCTGCTTTCCCGTGCCTTGTACTTAATAGACCTAAAGCCACAATCTGTTCCCATTCCACAGAACAAGGCAAGTGGTTTGAATCAAGCTTTTAGGTTAATAGCTCAACCATTATGCATTATACAAATGAAGGACTGTGACAGAATCTTGTTTTCTGAGCCTACAAGTGGACTGAAGTTATGACTCTGTTCTTCTGCAGACAGCTGAAGCTGCTGGAGTGATGACACCTGTGCTTGAAGGTCAGGAGACCCTCCTGGATCCTGCCCCTGTTGTACAGGGCAGAAAGGTTAGAAACAGCAGTCTGCAAGCAGGAAAACATGTGCTGAAATCGTTGGGAATTGGGTGTGACCAAACCTTTGCAAAGCTGGACAAAACCAATGTTTGACACCGTGGCACAGAGCACGAGCAGTGTCTGTTCTTGCACTGTGTGGGTGTTTCCCTCCAAGAGCCCCACAGCTGCATGTTCTGATGTGAAAGGCAAGGGAAGGGAGCAGGGATCTGCTGTGGCACAGCTGGTGCTGTGGCTGGGAGCAGCTGGTTATTCAGTACCACGGTGCTGGCTCCCAGCCAGGGAGCACTGGACCTGAATTGCTTCAGGCCTCAGCCCAGGTACATTCAGCTCAGAGGAGCCAGTTAAAGAGGACTTGTTTTTAGCCCTCTTAGTGAATTTGGGTTCAGTTGTCCAGGACAAAATGAGCCAAAATATCTAGAGTAAGAAAGCCAGAGCATATGGTTCTCAGCATCACACTGCAGTGAATTCCTTAGATTAGTCCCAGCTGATAAAAGCAGCAGCAGGAATCAAAGAATATGGTATCAACTGCCAGAAATATTTCCACATAGTTAAATTGTGCTGGGGAAACAATGGAAATGCCAGCACAGCTTTCACAGAGTGAGCAGGGAACAGCCTTGTCAGAAGGGAGAAGGGCCTGGGGGGTTTAGGCCTTGCCGAGAGGGTTCTGAGACTTACAGCTGCTTTTTCCTTAAAGAATGAAGAATTTGTGTCCCAGCCAACAGAGAAATTGCCATTCTCTGAAGCGTCAGTGAAGCCTCCCCTACGAGAGGTGAGCTTGTCAGAGTTCTTACACTTCCCAAAAGAGATTGTTCTTCACACAGCTTGCAGCCAAACCGAGGAAGTTCCTAGTACAGGATGCTGTGAAGGCTGCTGAGTTCAGGGAGCAGCTGGAGAAACTGGATGAGAACTGCACTGGGGGCTGTTCCATACAAAGATACCACACATGGCAGAGAGTAGTCAAACTGGGGGGAATTACTGGTATATCCTTGTACTCTTCCTTAATAATCCACCTTGGGCCACTGGGACAGACCAGCCCTCCCTTGGAGCCACCAGGGTAAGAGCCACTTCGTATCTGTAAGAATATTTCTGCAGTGATTGTCTTTGTTTTGCCCATTTTTTTTTCCTGTGAATATTTGATTTCTCTTTAGGTGCTTGTGTGCACATCTGGGATGCTGCTTTAGGCAAGTTTGGGAGTCCAGACAGACTCCTATCTCCTTTAACCTGAAGAACTTTGCTCCCTATCAACTGTTACTCTCCAGAGCAGCTTCCCATGCTAAATAGGAAGACACCTTCAGAAAAGATTTTGAATTTCAAGAAACATTTGTACTGCCTCAAATCTGCCCTTTTCTTTTGCCCCTAGACCAAAATGGAAGCATCCCAGAGCAGCAAGGCTGGTGCCAACGGAGCCTAACCTGGAGCCAGCACTGGGAGGAAGCAGCTTCCATCTCCACACCTCCTGCAAAGGGAGCAGGGATTTCCCAGGAGGCTGCTCTACACAAGGAGCCCTCAGGGGCCTCTCTCTCTGTCCCAAGCTTGCTAGCAACTAGGCCACTGCTGTCTGGATGGCCCCAGACATCTCTTTTGTGCTGGATCCTTGCCCTGCTATTTTTAACTTATGGTGTAAATATGTTAATAATGGTGCTGCTGTCTGTGCTGTTCCTGAGCAGGTGTTTGTGCTTAGCAAAGGCAGCTTTTCATGGTAGAATGGCCTGTGCACAGAACAAGCTGGGCTGGGGTCCAGCAAAGCCTGTTCTGCAGTGTGAAATCCTCTGAAGGAACATCCCCACACACCCAGGGCCAGCAGTTTGTCCTGAGGGTCACAGCTCAGGCTCTTGGTCCTGGTTAGGGTGTTTTAGGCAGTGACCAGCCCACAACAACCCACGTGGCCACAGTTTTACTGAGGAGGGTGAGCACAGGGAGCGAGGGAGCAGCACTTGGTGCTGTGGTAGGATTGATCAGAAGGGCTTCAGGCCTTGCTGGACAGGAGCAGCCTCCACTGTGAGTGTTTGCTTCCCCAGTGGGAGCTGTGCAGGTGCCACACACTGTCACAGAATCAGACTTGCACTTTCAGGATCCCTCTGGGTCACAAGAGGGAGCAACCTGGACCTGCACACCTCTCCCAAGCGTGGAGCTTTGGTTAATCCTCACCAGGCTCAGAACACCAAGTGCTCTCCATACTTGCAAAGTGACTCCTCACACGCTCCAGTGATGGCTCAGTTTTTGCCAGACTCTCAGAGGATGCTGAAAAGCTGTTTTTAGCATTTGTTAAATTTTTTACTCTGTCCTTTGTAAATGCTGAGAAATTACTCACATTATGGATTTTAAACATGTATATTTATACTTACTGTAAAATTAGATTTGGTGCTAAGTAGGAATGAAATGTCTTTTCCAGAGGTCAGCCAGCCTTTAGAACAACCCGACTGAAAGCCAGTTCTCCAAGCTCAGGTGTAAGCAGCACTTTAAACCCGAGGCCTCAGGCTCCTACAGCAAAACAGAGCCAGCTGTCAGGTGTCCTGTGTCCTCAGCTCTGTACCTGAGCCTCTCCTTGTTCACCCAGCACTGGGTCTGTGTCTAATAAATGGGAACAAATGTTATTTCAATAAAATAACACCTTGCTGTGGAGTCACTGCTGCCTCTTAGCGCCACAATGAGGGAAGGCATCTCCTCCCGCCTGGAGTTCAGCCCGGGACTGCTCCACTCCCAAACCCGGCTGGGCTTCTCTGGCAGCCTTTGGAACCGCGGGGAGGTTTGGGGTGAAATGAGCCGGTACCGGCTCCTTCATTTACCAGCCCGGAGAGCTCCCTGCCCCATCCGAGCACCCACCTGTGCCAGCTCCGGGGGTTCTGCCCCTCGGAGAGCTGCGGGCAGCCCCTGCTCCGGGCGGAGGGAGAGGAGGAGGCTGGCGGGTGTCCTGGGCGGGATGAAGGCAGAGCCAAGCCAGCACATTCCTCTGCTGAGAGGTTTCACAGATGGAGAGTGCAGAGGGGCTGGCGGGGAGCCCGGGCATCACCTGGGCACCGCCCTGCCGTGGGCGAGCTCTGGGTGGGCTCTGGTGCCTCCCACGTCCCCATCCTCCAGCCGTGCAGCACCACGGCCGCGTCACACCGGTGTGTGTGCGAGGGCTCATGTGTCCATTTGCCTCCTGTGTTTTCAATTTAGAAAAATCTGGAAGCTGGAACTCGCTCTTCCTTGGATGTCCCGCGGTGACCACCAGCCCCACGCCCGTGTTCAGCCTGAAGTGAGCACAGGCTGTGCCAGCCTCTCTCCTCGCAGGGGAGCCGGCCCTGGAGCAGGCAGAGGGGGATGGACCCTTTCCACACCTCTGAACAAACCCATTTTCAGATGAAACCCGCCCTCCTTTCCCAGCCTCACGGGTCGCTGCTGCCGCAGGGCTCTTGGGGACGTGCCCACTGTCTCACCTCTGCCTGGCGTGCGGGGACCCCAGGCACCTTCCCAGCACCCAGAACCCCGCAGGCACGCAGAGGGGAGAGAGGCAGCAATTCTGCTGCATGACCTTCCGAGCGAGGGGAGGAAACGACCCCCGTGGAGCCCCATAAATCACGGGACTCTGTTCTGCAACACCGGGCAAATGAAACGCTGCCGAGATCCAAGGCCGTGTGTGCTTTGGCGTGGGG
The DNA here is from genome assembly GCA_013400635.1 of Hypocryptadius cinnamomeus. Taxonomy (NCBI): domain Eukaryota; kingdom Metazoa; phylum Chordata; class Aves; order Passeriformes; family Zosteropidae; genus Hypocryptadius; species Hypocryptadius cinnamomeus. The sequence goes on along the minus strand of VYZP01070265.1, from coordinate 29,518 downwards.
AGAGCTTTTCCAGCCACGCCGGTGCCAAACACCTTCCAGTCTCCCCTCAGCGTGGAGAACCAGCTCCTCGGCTGTTTATCCTTCCCCCGGGCACTGTCACACTCTCTCCGTTCCAGCTCGGAGCCGGGTGTTGTGGCGCCCGTGTCCGTCGCACCCCGCCCCGCAGCGGGGGCAGCGCTCTGCCCGGAGCCGGAGATTTCTGCTGGATGCTGCTCCTGTGCCAGCCCAGCCCCGGGCCTTGCGTCAGCCTCTTCCCCAGAAAGCTGCTGCGGAAAGATGCCCCGGTCAGCACTTTTGGAGGAGATTAGTATTCAGGGGGAAAAGCAGTGATTTAGTGCGGCCCAAGCACAACAAAGGCTGGGATTTACAGCTCCCGGATCCCAGCGCCACATTCCTGCAGCCCTTCTGCCTCTGCTGTAAACGTGTAACAAAGGAGATGGAGCTTTATCCCAGCCTAAAGTCGCGTGGGACAAGGGCTCCGTTGTCAAACCTTGCATGGAGAGGGATGGGGTGCAGGTGGCAACGTCCCCAAGGTGTCCCCAGGGATGGTCCCATCCCACTGCCCGTCACTCTGCCCACCCTGCTTCTCCTCGTGGTGCACACATGGTGCAGGGCAGGGCCCAGGACAGCAGGGTTTGGGGGAGCCACATGCCCCAGCTGCAGCTGCACACCCCTGGCTCTGGCTCTGCTCGGCTCTGGGGGTCTGGGTAGGTTGGAGCTGCACCCTGGGGTCTTGCTGACCCCACAGCTGGGTGGGACACGGGGGATGGAGGGTGGCTGAGGGGGCTAGGGGCAGCCACGGCCCCCAGGCTGGGGGACCACTCCCCACACACTCTCTGAGCCCTGCTCCGAGCTGTGGGACCTGTGCCGAGGTGGAATGGCACAGGAGGTTCCTGCACAGCTGGCACGGGGACAAAGCCCAGCTCAGCGCTGGCAGAGCAGCCACGTCCTGGGCTGGGGCCAGGAGATTGTCCCGGCCCTGCACAGTCCGAGGGCTTTAAAAGGAGACAACGAGGAAGGCGAGGAGTGGAGAAGACAAAGGGTGCTGCGAGAGCCAAACGTGCTGGAGGCCAAGCACTCAGCAGCCACCGATGCCCAACACACCCCACCCGCTCAGGGGCTCCTGAGGGCAGCACCTGCAGCTCCTGCATTGCTCTGAGCCATTTCCCAAGGGACCCTGTCCCATCTCCCTGCTAAGCAGAGACCTTGGTGCTGGGCAGAGCTGGAGGGGCTGCAAGGCAGGGTCCCAGCTGGAGGGTGCTCTGGTCCTGCAGGTCCCCCCCAGCGCTGCGTGGGGCCTGTGGGGTGCTGAGGTCAGTTTTGGGGTATGCCCATCTCCCACATTGCCCACATGGAGAGGATGAGTAGAGAGGAGCTGAATCTTCCTGCTGGGCACCAGCCAGGCCAGCACCCTGGGGACCCTCCATGCTGTGTCCCCACGTCCCCACGGAATGCAGTGGGCACCCAGCTGCATGTGCCCCTTCCCCAGCCCGGCAGGGAGCACCAGCAGCTCTGCTGCAGCTGCTCTGCTTATTATCATATTTAATTGCCCTCCTGGTAACCCCAGGAAATGAGCAGGAGACGGTGAGAGCTGCAGTTTGGGATGATGTAAACACCAACTCCAGCTCTCCCTGCGCCACGCCAAGCCGGTCCCGGAGAGAGCCGTGATTTATGGAGCCCCCCAGCCCTGCCCCCAGCCTGGGCTGCGAGTTTAATCCAGGCCCGCAAATTCAACATAAATCACTTGATTAAAAGCTCTACTTAATTTAAAGGGGGTGGGGGGTGGGCAGAGTGCAGCTGATCGATTTAATTTACACCGGGAAACAGCAACGAGCAGATGCATTTAAAAAGGCCGGGGAGGCCGGTGATGCTGCAGCTGCTTCAGCTGCCTCAGTTTAACCATTTAATGGTTCTGGAGGGGCTGGCAGCCCCCCTCACCCCCTCCCTCCATGCATGGCCAGCCACCTCCCACACCACTGCCCAGGCCCCGTGGGGTGCAGGGTGCTGGAATATTTTTATGGGAAGCGCTGGAGGCGTGAAAAACAGAATTCCCACAAAAGCAGCTGCCATCACGGCTGCTCCCTGAACGTCATCTTCCCAAAGTGCTGCCTGGATGAGCCTGAGCCCCCAGAGCCCCGACAGCCCCCTCCCCATCACCCCCCCAGGGACGGGCCGTGGGTGGCCAAGTCGCGGTTAAAGTCTTTAATAATTACAAGAATTCCAGATTCATTACAGAAGAGTTTACAACAAATAATATTTCTCCATACAAAGGCAAAATAAACTTTTCAAGTAACAGCGGCCTGGCTCCAGCGTCTCGACACCGGCGGCAGGGAGGGAGGGGGGGGGTTCAGGTGGCTCCTGCCCCAGCCAGGAAGCGCCCTGTCCGTCTGTCTGTCTGTCCGTGCCGGTGGAGCAGAGCTGGGGCACTGGGACAGCCCGGGGAGCACGGACGGGCAGAGCAGGGCTGAGGTTGCTCCCCCAGTAAGGCACTGGCAGGCGCTGCCCGGGGAGTGGGGCTGGCACCGAGCCGGGCTGGAGCCCCACGCCCCCGCTGCCCCCCAGGGCAGGGCATGGCCGGGCAGGGGTGGCAGCCCCCTCCCTCCCTCCCCAGGGCACCCCCAAGGCGGTGCCACGGGCACTGGGCTGCCCCAGCCCCGCCGGAGCCCCGGGAGGGACGCGGGGCCAGGGCAAGGCCAGGCACGTAATGACAACGGATTCCCAAAAGGCATCGACACATTATTATTATTGTTTAATACAACCCCATATAAAACTGAAGCAGCAGCAGCAATTCTTATCGAGGGACCTAAACTGAAATAGGTTTAGAACATAATTTAAAAAAATAAAAACAGCAAAAATAGCAAAATATATGACTTTTTTTTTTTTATAGCAACTGATATCTACCAGCCACTAGTACCTTCCTACCAAACTGGTATATCTCTGGTAACAACCCTTTTTAAAAAGACATGTAAATATATATTCATATTTATACATAATTTTTGTTATGTACACGGGACTCTGGGTTTAGCACAGGTGGGTTCGGTCGCCTCTGAGCAGGGCAGGGCTCCTGCCCTGCATGTGCTGGGCCTGGCTCAGCAATGCCCACAGGTCCTGTGGCCCAGGGGCATCCTGGACAGAGAGGGAGCCCCACACCACGAGGCTCCCAGGACACTGAGGGTCCCAGCACACCAGTGAGGCTCCTGGAACACCAGTGATGCTCCTGGAACACCAGTGAGGCTCCCGGCACACCAGTGAGGCTCCTGGAACACCAGTGAGGCTCCCAGCACACCAGTGATGCTCCTGGAACACCAGTAAGGCTCCTGGAACACCAGTANACACCAGTGAGGCTCCTGGAACACCAGTGAGGCTCCTGGAACACCAGTAAGGCTCCCAGCACACCAGTGAGGCTCCTGGCACACCAAGGCTCCCAGAGTGCCAAGGCTCCCCCCTTGTGCAGCTGCAGGAGCTGGGTGCTGCTCCCGGCTCACCAGGCTCTCCGAGTGGCAGACCAGCCTGGCTCCCTGTGCCCGACCAGGATGTGCCATCCCAGGATGCCTGGCTGGCTCTTTGGCCATGCATTGCCCACGGGAGAGGATTTCAGCTCAGCCAGGTGGGAATACTCAAGCACAGAACTCACGGAAAAGAGGTTTAAAAACGAAAGGAGGAAACGCCGTGGAAACCCTTTGGGCTGTGGAGAGCTGACACGAGCGGCAGGAGAAGCTGGCAGGAGGTGGGTGGTTTTGGTTACGTGAGATGCTACGGATGTCTCTGAACCCTTTCTGCAACAGCTTAGCACAACCAGGCTGTGCAGGCAGCGTCCACGGGCATGGCACGGTGTGGCACGGCACGGCACGGCACCCCTGGCAGTGCCACCCTCAGTGTCGCTTCAGTCCACCATTGCTGTGCTGAGGGGGGAGCTTGGGAAGGCACGGCTCGTCCGGGAGCGGGTCGTGGGAGAACACAGAGTCCTCTCCCGACGAGCAGGTGGAGCTGCGCGTGTCCGGGAAGCCAGGAGAATACTGATCCAGCGGCATGGACAGGTCCAGGTACTCCTGAGAGGGACAAACCCCAGCCACGGGCTCAGGATGGGGCTGGGCAGCCCCCAGGGAGCACCTCACCCAGGTGCCACCAGTGCCACCTCTCCTACCTGGTTGGAGGTCATGGCCACGATCCTGTCCAGGTCTTCCACCAGCTGCTTGAAGGTGGGTCTCTGGGAAGGGACGGCGTGCCAGCAATCCCGCATCATCATGTACCTGCCAGGGCAGGGCCAGGCAGGGGCTCAGCCCGGGGCAGGCGGCTGGGATCCCACCCACGGGAGCAGAGAAGCACCAGGAATGTGTGCCCAGTGTCCCTGTGCCCAGGCTGGCCCACAGCCAGTGAAGATGCTACTCCAGGGGCTGAGGGTAATCCCCCTTGAGCAAGGAAGGGAAACCCTCCCACCCGCCCTCAGGACCAAGGGAGGAGCATGGACACAGTCTGGGCTGGGCCCTGTGCTTGGGGTCACCCTGGGATTCCCTCCTGTCCAGAGAGATGCTGATTACTGCAAATCTGATGGTTTTGCAGGGCTGGGAACTGCTGGGACTGTAACTCCAAACATCTGCCTGCCACCCTCCATGCCCCAGCCTGCCTTCTGCACCTGGCAGTGGCACTCAGAGACTTCAAACCCCTCTTCCCCATCCCAGCACTGCACTCACAGCTCGTTGGTGCAGTTGCTGGGCTTGTCCATCCTGTGACCTTCCTTCAGCAGCTTGAAGAGCTCCTCAACAGGCACACCGGGGTAGGGTGACCCACCCAGAGTGAAAATCTCCCACAGCAGCACCCCAAAGGACCACCTGGGAACACAGGGCAGATGCTGGGGCACCGGGGTGCTGACACCCTGCTGGGCCCCAGTTTGGGTACGGTTCCTCCCTGGTTTGCTGGGAGGAACAACCATCCACAGCTTCGATTCACTTTGCAGGATAAGTGAGTCCCAGCACCAAATGCAATTTGGATTCAAAACGTTTGGTTGGCTGACACCAATTGTAATTTCATTAAACCAAGGCCAATCCCATCCGTGCAGCTCCCCAGCAGGCCCTACTCACACATCACTCTGGTGGGTGTAGATTCGGTCAAAGAGAGCCTCGGGGGCCATCCACTTCACTGGCAGGCGACCCTGGGACACAAAACCCACAGTGGCTGTGAGGGAACCTGGGGCAGGGGTGAGCCCTGCACGCCTGTGACATTCCCAGCACAGACTGGAGCCTCCCCACCCCGCAGAACCCCTCGCACACCACTCACATTTGTCGTCTTCTTGTAGTAATCGATGTGGTGGATGTCACGGGCCAGCCCGAAGTCAGCGATCTTCATCACGTTGTCCTCTGTCACCAGCACGTTCCTGGCTGCCAGGTCCCTGTGGATGCACTGACCGAGCACGAGGCTCTCAGTACCACGATGGGACAGGCAGGGAGGGAAGGGTGCATGCCCCAGGCCCGGCTGCTGGGCTCCCCATCCCACCACAGCCTCCTGGGAGCTCCTCACCTTCTTGGAGGCCAGGTACTCCATGCCCCGTGCCACCTGGTAGGCACAGGAGACCAGGTCCTTGAAGGAGAGCTGCTCCTCGGGCACTCGGGTGGGGTTGTAGCAGTACTCCATGCCCGGGGGCCGCCGTGCCTGCAGGTACTCCCGGAGGTTGCCCTTGCTGGCATACTCCACAATCACATAGAGGGGTCCTGAGGGGAAGGTGGGATGAGAGGCTGGAACGTGGAGCAGGGTGCTGTCCCTCGCAGTGGACAGCAGCTGGAGGGGTGGCAGAGGGGACACCTCCTCCCCACTCATGCACCCTCACCATCCTGCGTGCAGGCTCCCAGCAGGTTGATGATGTTCTTGTGCTTGCCAATCATCTTCATCATCTCCATCTCGGAGATGAGGTCGGACAAGTCCTTCTCCGTGGCGTCGGCTAAAGTGGAGAAGGCAGCACTCAGGGGGTGCCAGGCTGGGCTGCACAGAGCAGACCCCAGCCAGGGCTGTGGCATCATGCCAGGACCACCCTTCTTGCCGCCACTTACACTTGAGCATCTTCACCGCCACCTTGGTCACACGGTTGGGCTTGTCCTTGTCAAGGCCGATGGCTTCCGCCAGCACCACCTGGCCGAAGCACCCTTCTCCCAGAGGCTTGCCCAGGATCAGCCTGCAGGGAGAAGACCCCGATGCAGCAGGGCAGCAGGTTGGCCCTAGCACCAGCAGAGCACCCTCCTCCCCCAGCTCCTGGGGCTGGGCTCACCTGTCCCGGGGCAGCTCCCAGCGCGGGTCCTCGGGGAGCTCGTACTCGGAGACGCCGGCCAGCATGGGGGTGCCGCTGGAGGAGAGGCGCGAGGGCCGCACCAGCATCACGCCCGAGTTCATGGAGGAGCTGGAGTCGGCTGACACCTGCAGTGGGGCCGTGGGTTACCTTCACGCAGTGCCCAGCCTGCGGCTGGCTGCCCCCGAGGGGGAGATGGTGATGGGAGCCTTCGCACCCGCCCTGCCCGCGGCCCCTGCCCGCCCTGCCTGTGTGCCCGGCAGTGCTGCTGCCCTCTGTGGAACTTTTAATTAGTCTCCATTAGTCATGCTGTAGCCCAAAATGCACAGCCTGGGAGCTCTCCCATCTCCTCAGTGTGTCCCACGCTCTGCTCAAACCTTAAACTCTCGTAAATCCTCCTGGTTCTCCATGGTGGGGGGACGAGGGGGAGCTGTGCAGCCCCCCCACCCTGCTGACTGTGCTGCCTTCAGAGGCACAGCCTGGACAGTCCCCATCCCATGCCACCGGTGGGCACAGGTGGAGGGGGTGGCACATGCAGCAGGGTGAGATGGTCCCAGGTCTTCCCATCCCTCCTCCCCCATATCCCCTGGGAAAGGCTGGGCCCCAGGAGAGGCAGAAGGTGCAAACAAACCCCCTCTCTACTTTCTGTTACCTGTCTGCGCAGGGGGATGCTCTTGGCCAGCTTGTGCACGGCCAGCTGGCTGTTGAAGTCTGTCTTCTTGGTGGTGCTCTTCAGCTTGTAGATGATGATGGTCACCACCATGCAGGAGATGAGGAAGGCTCCGATGCAGTAGATGATGATCTCCAGGTAGAAGGGAGATGTCATCATGGCTGGGGTGTCTTCAATAGCTGGGTCGGCGTGAACAGGGTGTTTGTTAGCACCTGCCAGGCCCCAGGGAGTGGCACTGGGGAGCCCCTGGCTTGTCCCCAAGCTCAGTGGGGACGTTGGTGCAGCGGGGACTGGGGGCTGCCCCCCCACCCTTGCAGGGAAGGCGTGCAAGCAGCCCCCAGCTCATCATCCCCATGGCCAAGCAATGGCAGGCAGCCCAGTGTGGGACAGGGTCAACTGGGACAGACATGAAGTGGGGGGACAGGGCCTGAGTCACCCCACAGGGATGCAGCCCCACGGGCAGCTCTGAGGATAGGTCTCTGTCCCACCTGCTGTGCTCTGCCCACTCTTGGGAGCTGCAGTCCCTCAGGATGTGGGGTCACCCCGTGCATGATGGAATGGGGTGTCTGGCTGTGCCCGGGGCTGTGGGAGTCCAGGCCTTACTGGTAATGACTGGGGAGAGCTCGGAGCAGAGCAGCCAGCAGCACCCCAGTGGCAATGACCTGCTGTGGGAGCCTGGGCTGGTGGGAGAAGGGACCCACAGACCCTGCCTTGGTGGCTGAGGGGGTGTTGGAGCCGTGAACAGCTCAGAGCCCGCAGCCACGTGCCACAGTCCGTGGTGAATCCAGCAGGATGGGGCTGCCACTGCACCTTGTGCACCCCCAGCCTGACACCCCCAAAGAGCAGAGCCTCAGAGAGAGGTGTAAGAGGGAGCTGAAGATTCCTGACCCACCTCTGAGCACACCCGGCTGACAAAGCAGTGGCTGATAACTGGGAAAGTTTTGGCTGGAAAGCAAGGAGCACACAGCACCCCAAAAGCTTTCCCACAGCTGTTATCAGGCTTTGGTCCGTGCATTGATACCAAGAGCAGCATCAATGGGGACGGGGCAGCCATCCCCGCAGGGCAAGCACACACAGCCCTGGACAGTCCCACACCACAGGGCAAGGCCAGGCCCTGGCAGGGAAGGGCAGCACTGCCAGCACCCCCAAACCCTCCCTGGTCCCCCTGAGCAGGCAGTGCTGGCCTGGCCTGGCCTGGCCCGGGGCTGTGGGACTGTCCTGCTCCGGTGGAGCCAGCCCTGGTTAAGTTCCCCAGGTATGCATTGCCTGGGCCAGGGAGAGAGCAGGGGCAGACCCCAGCTGGGGTGGAGGGGGGCACAGAGCCAGGGGACACTGCCCCATCTGCTCCAGCTGCAGGGCAGCCCTGCAGCACCCACGCTGACCCAGGGGACAGGGGCTGGGAAGTGCTCTCTCCCGGACCACAATGCATACGTTGGAAAGGAGGGAGGAAAGGAAGAGGAGTATATACCTTCGAGAACTGTCAACCATGCAGAGTGATGGGAGATCCCAATAGAATTACCCGCCAAACATGTATACTCCCCAGCATCCTCAAATGAGACATTCCTTAAGTGAAGGACTTCCATTTCTTTGTCTGTCGTGTTAACGCCAGCCGTCTGGAAGGAAAAATGGAAGCAAAAAACGGAGAAGCAAACGACATGAGATCTTCTGGGAGGAGGCCAGAGAGGAGGGAGAGCCCAGTCTCATTTGCCAGACCCCCGGGGAGCAGACAGAGACCACTGCAGACCTGCTAGAGAGACCCTCGGGATGACCACTCATCCCGGCGGACCTAGGGAGATGCTGTTAAAACCCTCCACCAAACGGAGTGTCCTGCCCATCCGAGCATGCTGGCGATGGGCTGCATGGAGAAATCACCTGGGCAGAGCTGGCTGGCTGGCTCGCTGACAGGGGAGGCAGCAGGACAGGGATGGGAGGATGGGACAGGACAGAGACGAGAGGGTGGTGGCAGGAGGGCAGCACACACAGGGGATGTGGCACTGTGCCAGTCTGGGGTGCCTGGACTCGCCTGATGGCAGCACCCTCAGAGACCCAGGTTCACTGGTGGCAGACCCAGCAGGTACCTGGGCTCTGGTGTCTGTGTGATGGGGAGGGCAGCACACAGGACAGACAGTGGGACACGAGACAGCAGCACACAGCGGGGACACACACACAGAGCACAGCGCCCAGCCGGCCCCGCCGGGTATTTTTCCATGGTTGTTGCACCAGAAACAGCAGAAACAAGAGAGCCCAGAGTTTTGTCTTCCACCGCCAGGCATTCTTCCGGTTACCTGTGGCCAGGGGCCTGGTGACTGTGAGCCACGCAGACTGGTTGGCCTCGCCAATATAATTGGAAACCTTACAAACATACTCCCCGCTCTCCGCCTCTGTCACATTATACAGGGTCAGCACCTCCGCATCAGAGCTATTAATCCCCGAGTGCTGGAACAGACCAACAACACGCAGTCACACGGATGTGCTCAGGAACTGCAGCGCCCTGAGGGCTGGCACCGGCTCTGCCAGCGCAGGGGCTGCTCCCCCCACACCCACAGGGGGTGGCAGGGACGGGGGTGCACACAGGGGGTCACAGGAGGAAGGAGCAGGCAGGGATGGGGGTGTAACTCTGCTCCCCCCGCTTCCCAGCGGTCAGGAGCACAGCTGGGATGGCTGTGTGGAATCACAGGATGGGTTGGAAGGGATCCTTAAAGGCCACCCAGTCTGACCTCCTGCCACAGCAGGGATGTGGCCAGCGTGCCCGCTGAGTGGCACTGCTGGGGTGCAGAGGGAGCTGCTCTCCCTGGGACGATCCAGGGCTCAGCTCCCAGCTCCAGCGCTGTGCTCACTGCCCGGACAGCCCACCCAGCCCTGTGCTGTGTGCCCTTAGGGCTTCAAGGGCACCGCAGAGCCAGCACACAGCTGGCACACACAGCCCTCCCTGCTCCCTGCCCAGCAGGCTGGTGATGGCTCTGAGCTCCAGCTGTCCCCAGGCCAGTGGTGCCCAGCCCCAGGGGACTCTTGTAGCTGCCAGTGCCCTGCTCCTGCCCCAGGCCCAGGGAAGCTGGGCCATGGCTGGGACCACCCAGCGTGTGGCTTTACCTTCAGGATCTGCACGTAGGGCAGGTTGTCGGGGCCGATCTTGCTGCCGTTCACCTCAATGTGCTTCAGCCACTGGATGTGGGGCTGAGGGTCGCTGTAGACCTTGCAGACAAACTCCACGTTGCTGCCCAGGGCCACTGTCTTGTTGGCAGGCAGCCCTGCCTGCAGGATGGGCCGGTGCGGGGAGCGCTCTGCGGGACCAGGACATGGGGCACCTTACAACGGGGTCTGGGGTGCCTGCTGCCCATCTCAGGTGCACCCTGCAGCCCTCCATGCCCTGGCTGAGGTGGGCACCAATGCACCCAATGCAGCATTAGTGTCCCCTTCCCCAGGAGCCTGCCTGCAGTGGGGTGACAGCATCCAGGATGGGGGACAGGTGAAAGCCCGCTGTAGGGACAGGGACATCGGCACCTATTGGGCAGGGTCAGAGGTCAAACAAACCTATGGAGGGCCCTGGCTGTTAACAAAGTGGCTGCCACTGTGGTGAGTCAGCATTAACAAACCCCTTTGTTCACCTCGCTGACTGTTCCCTTCAGTTTGCTCAGTGTAATCAAATTAAATCACATTTTTAATGGTTCATTTACTGGCATTTAGAGCAGCTCCACATGTGGAACTGCTCAGACCAGCCTTCCCAGCTGGGAATTATGGCTAATAAGGTGATTAGAAAAAGTTTCTGTCCGGTCTATGAAATTATTTTCACCACAATTAAAAACTCCCAGAACAGGGTGGGGCGAAACTCTCTCTGCCTGCTGTGCTGCAGACGTGCACACCGGGGCAGGAGGCCACGGGGATGGGAGATGGCCACAGGGATGGTGGGCAAGCCCCAACCCACCCATCCCTCCAGGGTGCAGCAGCCACTGCTGCTTGGGAAGGCTGAGGGGGAGGAGGGTGTGGGGTGAGCCCCCAGCCCCTGCACTCACCCACGACATCCAGCTGGTAGGTGTGGTTGATGCTGCCGTACTTGTTCTCCACGATGCAGGTGTAGTTGCCCTTATCAGATGGCACCACCGAGTCCATGATGATGCTCCAGGTTGCCTGGCGGACCTGGGGGCACGGGGAGGACAGAGCCAGTTACGTGCAGCACGCACGAGCCCCAGGCCCTGCTCATCTCAGAGCTGGCTCAACCCCTGGCACGGGCAGGACATAAATCTCCCTTTGAGGTCACCTTTCTCTTCCCTACAGAGGGGCTGTAATTGCTCCCAGCTGTCCCAGGAGGGACAGGAGCCACAGAGCCAGCTGTGCTGAGCAGCAGATGTTGGCCAAGAGCGATGGGCTCGCCTGGTTTGGGGGGACAGCCCTCCCTGGTGGCCCCTCTGTGTGCAGGGAACAGACCAGCATTGTTCCTCCTGCAAGAGCTGCTTCCCCAGCTGGCCCTGGGGGTCAGACCCCACTGCTCCCCACGGCCAGTGGGCCCTGTGCTGGGCAGGGGGCACCTGCAGCCTGGTGTCCTGCACCCGGGGCACTCTCTGGGTGCTGCTGACCCAGTGCACCTCCTCTGGGAGAGTCTCAGTGGCTCTGCTGGGAAGAGCACTGCCCAGGGCCCTCTGGCCACAGGAGGCTCTCCAAAAGCCAGCCCTGTCACTGCCAGCTCCAGCTCCTCATGGCAAACCCTCCTTGAGCCCAGCTGGAAACTGGTTATTTCCACAGTCCTGCATTTCAGCCCCGTTGGCTAGCCGGGGCACTGTGCTGTCACAGTGCTGCCAGCACCCCCTGTCCTCCCCACCCCTGAGCCATGTCCTGGGTGAGCCTGTGTCCCTCCAGGACACACTGCAGAGCTGGAAGCTGTGATGTGGCTGCATCCCTACTGCTGTCCCAGACTCCTGGCAGGAGCCCTGGCATGCAGGGCCACGCTTGTGACACGTGGCATGTGACTCAGTGGTGGTGGTGGCCCCACAGCCCCCCGGCTGGGCTGGTTCAGGGCTCCCAGCCTGGGAGACACGGAGGGCTCTGAGCCCCAGGCAGGCTGCAGCCCTGCTCCCAAAACCAGAGAGATGGCAAAAGGGGACAGTGCTGCCTTCTGGCTGGTCATCCCCTCCCCTGGGGAGAAAAGGAACTCGGGGATGCTGGTCTGGAGCTGTGAGAAGGGGAAAGCCAAGCTGCCATCCCACCCAGGTGCCATCTGCAGCCTGGCTCTGCTGTGGGTGCTGGGGAAGCCAGCACCGGGCTCCTCCCCAGCTCAGGGAGCCAATGTGGGCCCCAAACATGGCCTGGAGCACCCCCACCAACCACTGCCAGGCATGGAGGGGCTCCTCCAGCCCAGGGGACGCCCAGACCCCTCTCCTTGCCCATGCCCCTGTCCTCGGTGGGGGGATTAGGAGGAGGTGGCCGAGCCAGGCTGGCTCCAAGGCACAAGCCCCCTCCCCCAGGGCTGAGCTGGTACAAACATGACCCAGAAGCAGGTCATTGCCACAGGGCCACTCCCAAGCAGCCATGTCACAGGGGCCCATCTGCCCTGCTGGGGTGGCGTGGATGGGGGCTCGGTGCCTCTCCAGCCACAGAGCCCCATCCCAGTGCTGCCCCTCCCCAGGAGCCACCAGCCCTGCAGTGCACAGAGCCGGGGGCTGTCCCCCCACAACCCCACCCGTACCTTGTACCCCCCGATGCGGTGGTCAGGTTTGAACTCTTTGCCGTTCTTCAGCCAGCGCAGGGTGGGGTTGGGTGTCCCGCTCGATGGACATTTGAATTTCACTGTTTTGGCAGCAGGGACAGCGTGGAGCTTCTTCTCCATCTTCTCGGGATAGGTCCAGTAGGGAGCAATGGCCTCTGGGGAGCAGAGGGAGGGCTCAGCATGGCCAAACCCAGCAGTCTCCTGCTCCTGGAGCAACCCAAGGATGCCCAGAGCAGGGCTGAGACAGGAATCAGGAGAGATGCCAGCAGCCAAGGCCAGCTAAAGCAGGGAGGGGAGCTCTGGGGCATTACCCACGAGACACAGCAGCCCTTCCCCTGTGTGGGGGATGCTCAGCCCATGTGGGACCCCAATGCAGTGACCCCAATGCAGCCGTGCTGGCACAGCCCCTTGCTCTGACCCAGCTGCTCCACCCAGTGCCGCCAGCCCTGCTCTGCCCACTGTGCCCTGGGCTGCCAGGTGCTCTGGGCTGCTTGCCCAATCCCTGGGTGATGCCCAGCCTCCCCCTGCCTGGCCACAGGGCAGCACCAAGGGCAAACCCAGCTCGCACGTACGGTTCGGCTTGGTGTTATCCGCCTCCTTCTCCTCCGACGAGGAATCATCTTCATCATCATCATCCTCTGCAGAGGGGAGAGCGTCTGCAAGAGAAGCAATGGCACTGCTGAGTACCTGTGTGTGAGGGGACCTTTGTGGCTGGTTGGCCTGGAGCACGGTGGGTAGGTGGTGGGGGCTGTGCCCGGTGAGGTGGGAGGGCAGGGTGGTGCTGGTGCCTGGCAGGGGCGTGGGGATCCAGGGAAATACTCCACACAATCCCCAGCACAGCCAGGGCTGGCAGAGCCCACCATCCCAGTGCCTGCAGCCACGGCCATTGTGAAGAGATTTGCTGTCAGAGGTGACTTCAGAGCTCCTCACCCCACATCTGGTGCCACCAGCACCGCTGGGGTGGCAGCCAAGACCCGTGAGCACAGACATGTCCCCACCTCGAGCATTCCTCCCTCTCCAGCCTCACACTCCAACACCACTGCAGACCACATACCCCTTCTGGGGTGACCATGCAGCCCCCCACCCCCTCAGATAAACATGAGATGATTTCTGGCTGCTTCTCCCTGCACTGAGTGGCCACAAAGCCACAGCACCACACTGAAAACTCTTCTGGCCACCTGCAAGGTGCACGTCAGCCCCGAACTCACTGCACATGACCAGCGTGTGTGCAGGGGCCTGCAGGGGCATGCAGGGGCGTGCAGAGATGTGCAGAGGCAGCCTGCTCCTCGCTTCACAGCCCGGCCCCGTGGCTGCCCCGTCCCTGCACAGCCAGGGCTGCTACAAACCTGAGATGTTCACGGAGAAGTAGGTGGTCTCGCTCCCCGAGGGGCTGTTGGTCATGCAGGCATAGAGCCCCGAGTCCTCGGGCACCACGTCCCTGACCTCTACCTCGTCCCCAGTGATGCGTGTCCGGTTGTTCTCGGCCAGCTGGATGCCGTCACGCACCCAGTTGATGCTCTGGACGTCATCCCGCAGCCGGCAGCGCAGCTGGAGCAGCTCACCGGGGTGGGCCGAGTACGACTCCACTTCGATTTTTGCTTTGGGCAGAGCTGGAGGAGTTAGGGGAGAGAAGAAGAGGAAAAAAAAAAGGAGAAAAGGAATAGAGACCAAAGAAAAACCATGCTGCTGCTGCTGCTGCTGCCTGGTTAATGAGGCGACATGCACTGCTGGGATGCTCCCACTGCTGGGATGCTCCCACTGCTGGGATGTTCCCACTGCTGGGATATTCCCACTGCTGGGATGTTCCCACTGCTGGGACATTCCCACTGCTGGGACATTCCCACTGCTGGGATGCTCCCACTGCTGGGATATTCCCACTGCTGGGATGCTCCCACTGCTGGGATATTCCCACTGCTGGGATATTCCCACTGCTGGGATATTCCCACTGCTGGGACGTTCCCACTGCTGGGACGCTCCCACTGCTGGGATGCTCCCACTGCTGGGACATTCCCACTGCTGGGACATTCCCACTGCTGGGATATTCCCACTGCTGGGATATTCCCACTGCTGGGATGCTCCCACTGCTGGGATGTTCCCACTGCTGGGATGTTCCCACTGCTGGGATGTTCTCACTGCTGGGACATTCCCACTGCTTGGACATTCCCACTGCTGGGATGCTTCCACTGCTGGGATATTCCCACTGCTGGGATGCTCCCACTGCTGGGATGTTCCCACTGCTGGGATGCTCCCACTGCTGGGATGCTCCCACTGCTGGGATGTTCCCACTGCTGGGATGTTCCCACTGCTGGGAGGCTCCTACTGCTGGGACATTCCCACTACTGGGATATTCCCACTGCTGGGATGCTCCCACTGCTTGGACATTCCCATTGCTGGGATATTCCCACTGCTGGGATATTCCCAATGATGGGATATTCCCACTGCTGGGATGTTCCCACTGTAGCACCAGGGACCCCAGCACCCAGGGGACAGAGCCCGTGGCAGCAGCAGAGCACAGGCAGAGGCAGAGGCTGCGAGCTCCCCAAGCAGCACCAAGTGCTTCCCTCTGCAGCAGGACCTGCCTGGAGCCCGGGCAGCTCCACAGCCCTCACCCTTCTCAGCTCTTATGGAGCATGATGGGGCAGGGGCTTCCCAACAGGGGAGAAACAGGCAGCAGTGACACCTCAGTGCTGCTGTATGGCAGGATCCAGCCTCTCCCAGAAGCATCCCAAATCCCTGCACGGCTCTGCCACCTCGCAGGGGTCTCGGGATCCCTACCACCACAAGCGGGCAGCCAGCGAAGCAGGCCAGGGTCCCCATGCCACCAGGACCCCCACCCTGGTTAGAGCAGGGCACTGCAGGGTGAAAGGGCAGGACAGCAGGCAGGGAGCGAGGGGGACAGGTCAGCCCAGGGAGCTCTGGCCAGACAGGTGCCGGCCACGGCGTTCCCATCCGCAGCATCCAGGCAGGGGAGCTGAGCTCCCCGAGGTGACGCTTGTGTGAGCAGCACAAAGATCCTTTCTCTCCATCCTGCTGTGACACAATCTCATCTCTCCCGGCCCTGAAGTGTCCAGGGCTCTGTCCTCGAGTCCTGCCCTCCACGGTGGGCGGTGCACGAGCAGCTCTCCTGGTCCCAGGCTTGGGGAAGACGCTGGGTTTCAAATCACCTCTTCAAATTCCACAGCCCACGGAAGGGTCCAGGCGGCTACAGCTCTGCAGAGGCTCCCCGTGACGATGTGGGTGGATGCAGTGTGATCATCACCCTAGACTGAGCTCTACAGGTCGGTGGGCACAGCTCCAGAGCCCAACTCTTCAGGCAGGCACCCCTTGACCTCTGCCTCCTCCCTGATAATGTGTGTCTGGTTGTCCTTGACCAGCTGGATGCCATAAGGATGCTGTGGGAGCAGCACAGGGGCTGGAAAATCCCAATACACGCAGCAGAACCAGCCAGGAGATGTTCAAGCTTCAGCTGATCTGTAGCTCGAGGGCTGAGCCCCCCAGGATTTCTGAGTGCCCAATGAGCCAGACAAGAACAACCTCTGCTCCCTGCTCTGCACATGTGCCCTGAACAGCACAGAGCAGCTCGCCCTGGGACAGTGCTGCAGAGTGGCACAGGGTCTCTGCTGGCACAAAATGCCCACAGAGGGGCCAGGGCATGCAGGCAGCACAGGGCCAGGACCAGCAGTGAGGCCTCACTCCTCCCTGCTCCTCCCTGCACACAACAGCCACTCTGTACAGCCAAAAATGAAACCTCGGCCCTCCAGAACTCTGATTCACCGCACCGTGACCTGCACTTCACTTTCTGGCCATTTCTCTTCGCCTTGGACTGATGAGAAGCTTCATGGGAAAAACATTCATGAGCAGCTCCAGCGTTTCTCCTCTTTCTTTTGCTCAGCACTTGAAGGAAAACAGTGGGATGGGGCAGAATTCCCTTTCCTCAGTTGCTGTAATACCAACGCCAGGGCTCCAGTTCATCCGTGAGAAGTTATAAAACATTTCAATGTGGAAGGAGAAGACTGATGGGAGCTCCTTTGGTGGTGGGGAAGGGTCTTGCTTTGCAATCCTGTTTTCCCCTGATTTTCTCCCACAGGACGGGCACTTCTCACAGCTCTGGTTTGTGTCCCAAGCAATCAGTCACAGGCATTTCCAAAGCTCACAAAGCAGCAGTGACATCCCACCCTGTCCCCCTGAACCCCCAGGGTTGGGTAACATCCTCCTACCCATCCTGACTCCCTCCTCACACAGAGCAAGGCCAGTGGCACCAAACAGCCATGGAAACCCAAACCAGCACGAGTCCAGTGCTGCAGCCTTATCTGCTCTTATCTGGCTCCCAGCTCTGCCCCTTCCCAGGCGTCAGCAAACTTCCCTATGGAACAGAACAGCCCTGCAGGGAAACTGGGGTGGTCACTCCTCCCAGCCTGGAGCTCCACCAGCACCCTGCACCTGTGCAATGTGAAGAGGTGTCCTGGGGATGGAAAAGGCCTTTGGAGGAGGGGAAGGTTCAGGAGACCCCAGCCTGATGCCAGGGCTTGAGGAAGCAGCATTCCAGGTTCAGGAGTGTCCCTTCCCAATGGCCACAGGTCCTTGGGAATGCCATGGAAGTGCCATTGCTCCTTCAGACCCTTGGGTGTGGGGCCAGATCCCCTTTCAAAGCTTCCAGCCCCCTCCAGCCCCACCGAGCCAGGGGCTGGTTTGCATCAGCAGCGTGACTGGGGCAGAGGTGCCAAGGTGATGGATGGAGAGGGGAGGGAGAGGGCACAGTGGGGCTGCCCTTGGTCACTCATGGCACGAGAGGGGAGGCAGAGGGCACAGTGGGGCTGCCCTTGGTCACCCATGGCACAACAGGGGAGGGAGAGGGCACAGAGGGGCTGCCCTTGGTCACTCATGGCACGAGAGGGGAGGCAGAGGGCACAGTGGGGCTACCCTTGGTCACTCATGGCACAACAGGGGAGGGAGAGGGCACAGTGGGGCTACCCTTGGTCACTCATGGCACAACAGGGGAGGGAGAGGGCACAGTGGGGCTACCCTTGGTCACTCATGGCACAACAGGGGAGGGAGAGGGCACAGTGGGGCTACCCTTGGTCACTCATGGCACAACAGGGGAGGGAGAGGGCACAGTGGGGCTACCCTTGGTCACTCATGGCACAACAGGGGAGGGAGAGGGCACAGTGGGGCTACCCTTGGTCACTCATGGCACAACAGGGGAGGGAGAGGGCACAGTGGGGCTACCCTTGGTCACTCATGGCACAACAGGGGAGGGAGAGGGCACAGTGGGGCTACCCTTGGTCACTCATGGCACAACAGGGGAGGGAGAGGGCACAGTGGGGCTACCCTTGGTCACTCATGGCACAACAGGGGAGGGAGAGGGCACAGTGGGGCTACCCTTGGTCACTCATGGCACAACAGGGGAGGGAGAGGGCACAGTGGGGCTACCCTTGGTCACTCATGGCACAACAGGGGAGGGAGAGGGCACAGTGGGGCTACCCTTGGTCACTCATGGCACGAGAGGGGAGGCAGAGGGCACGGTGGGGCTGCCCTTGGTCACTCATGGCACTCCTCTGGCACTTGGGATAAGGTGCAAAACATGGACTGGTGGGAATGGCCTGAGAAGGAATTCACAGGCTAACGAGCATGGCCAGGTTTGCTCAGCCTCTCAGTGGGATTGAGCAGCACTGTGGCTGCTGGCATGGCACAGATGGCACCGGGGGCACTGAGAGCTGCTGGTGTGAGCCGTGGCACTGGCGTGGCCTCCACTTTGGTTAATGATGGCTGGTCTCATTAGCCTGATACCTCCCTGTCTCACATCCCCCTCTGCTTTCCTGTACCTTACAGCACAGCACCAGGCTGTGCCACACAGCCCCATGGCAGACCCCCACAACAGAGCCTCCCCACGGGCACAAGCCAGGCCCACAGGAGACACCTCTCCAGAGGTTCATCAGCCAGACCAACACTTGGCTCTCGTCCCCGAGGCTCTGAGTGCTCCCAGCACTGCACAAAGGTCGGTCAGTGGGAGTCCTCACCTCAGCTGGGAGCTGTAGGAATGGTCACAGCCCCTTTGAGCAAACAGGGAGCAGAGCACAGGAACAGCAGTCCCACAGCCTTGTCCATCCCAGAGGACAGGAGGGCTCATGCCCACGGGGAGCCCCAAGGTCCCCAGTGAGGCAAGGGGCAGCTCCAGCCCATGGTGAGCACCCCCAGAAGCCGTGTGGTGCCATGGTGGGGGCAGCTGCCGTGGGTTTATGACTTTATTCCAGCTTTGAAATGGAACGGGGAGCGGAGCCGAGCCCAGCGAGCGGGGCCAGATGGAAAGTGTCACCAAGTGCACATAACTGTCACTGGCTCCCCTGGGGCTGGCCCCCGACGGGGACAGCAGGGACAGGGACATGGGGCAGCCCTTCGACAGGAGCTGCACGTGCTCACTGTGCCCCCCAGGCTGGGCACACACCGCGGGGAGCCCGGGGTGCACCCTCCAAGCACAGAAAGCCACAGGCTGCGCTGGCCATGGCGATGGTGGCGATGGCAATAAAGGGGCCAACAAAGCGGCGCGGGGACAATGCGGGCGGGGGGCGCGGAGCCGCAGGCGCCGGTTGCCCTGGAGACCCCAGCGGGGCTTTCCGAAGGTATTTCCTGAAGAAAAAGCACACACATGCCCGGCAGCCCCACTAATCCCAACAGGAAGCGCTCACCGGGACGTGGGGATTGGCTTCTTTTTGATTTAAACAGCTCCTCACCCTGCCGTGTCCCCCCATGCCGGGGGCACGGCCCGAGGTGCAGCATCCCGGCTGCTCCAGAGCCCAAAGCGTCCCTGGATCCGGGGAAAGGCTGCAGCAGGGAGATGCCAGCAGATGAGCATCACAAGGCACACATGGCTCTAGGAGCGCTCGGGGCACCCCCAGCTCCTCCTGCCCGAGCCAGCCCGGCTGCTCCACACCCTCTGCTTCCTCCGCAGGGAGAGGGGATTTATGTCCTGCTCCAGGCCCTCCTGCTCTCCCAGCCTGCGCCGCAAATGAAGCAGCACTTAATTAACAGGCGCGTTGGGAGTTTAAAAGCTGTCAGGATAAACCCACTCCTTCCCCCCGGCCCCGCTCAGAGCCCTGGAGGCAGCGGCTCGGGGCACAGACACCTCTCCATCGGCTCCCCCCGGCCATGGGACACACGGGGGTCACAAGAGAACACCCCCAACACGCAGTTTTTGGCTGGCTCACTGCTGGAACCGAGTGCCCGCTCCTGTGCCCACCTCCCTCCTGCCCAGCCCCAGGCTGCTGCACACGGAGGGCTCCGCACTCGGGGACCCTCCCGCTCCCCCCAGGGCAGCTCCACAGCCCAGGCTCTGGCAGAGCACAAGACTCTTATTTCTTTTTTTGGCTCCTCAATTAAGGGCCGGAGTGACAGCATCCGAGTGGAAAGGCGGGAGGATGGAACAATGCCGGCCCCGCAGGCTGGGAGGGGACGGTGGCGATGCCCTGGAGGACACAGCCGGGACTGGGCAGCTGAGCAGCGGGGTCTGGGGGTGCTGCTGGGCCCCCCGAGCTCCGGGAACAGCCCTGGGTTGCTGCCATCAACAGCAGAAGAGCAGGAGGCTGCAGGCTTGGCAGGGAATCCCTGGGCTGCTTGTGGGGCTCCAGCAAGGAGTCAGCTACTCCAAATGGGATCCCCTGGGCTCCCCGAGGCTCTGGGTGGAAGACACCTAGAGCTGCAAGAACAAGGAGGGACTGGGCAGCAGGGAAATGGGGAGGGGGACAGAGACGAGGGTCAGCAGTGGGGACAAGCCAAAGACCCTCGTGGGCTCCCCCAAACTACCTGGGCTGAGCACATTGCCTGCCCCGACTGTTGGCTCCTGCAGGGTCCAGAGCAAGACCCCCTGGATGAGCTGGGGACAACAAAGCCCCGGGAGCCAGGGCCCCTGCTGGCCCTGCAGATGGCCGGGGGGGGTTAAGCCTGTGGCCAGCTGGGCAGCCAGCAGCCCTGGGAAATGGGGCAGCCCTCTGCCCCTGCCCCAAGGGGAGGGGGCTGCAGCCCAACCCCCTGTGCTTTGGAGTGCAAACACACCCCCCAGGGGAGTATCTGCTGCACTGGGGCAGTTTGGGGCTCAGTGTGTCCCAAAACCAGCTGCCCAAGGAAGGACCCCCCTGCCCCAGGCTCCCCAGGACAATCTGCTGGGCCACTCGGCACCCCTGCAGGGCCAAGGCAGCCCCCTGTGCTAGGAGATGCCTGAGCAGCGGCTGGGACAATGGCAGACAAGGAGAGAGGGGAAAAAAAACCTTGGCAATTTTCTGCAGGTTTCTATTTAACCTGGAGACAAAGAGCGGCTTTGTGCGAGGGAGGGACAGAGGCTGCGCATGGAAATTTCTTGGCTTTTCCCCTTAACCAGGGTTTTTTCACCACCTCCAAATTTAGGTAACTATAAAATGCAGTAAATTCCTGTTAATGTTTTATTTGCTCCAGATTTTTTGGTACTGGGAGGGAGCCCCTGACAAGCAGAGCTCCCAAACTCCCTCCCACACCACAGGGAGAGGGGGGCCAGAGCTGAACCCCCCTCCACGTGAGGCCAGGCCGCTGGCCGGCCGCGGGGGATTACTCCTCCCTGAGAAGGGAGCTTAGCTGCCTCAGAACCAGGAGTAAACTGAAACCCCATAAACATGCAGAACAAAGTCCGGGAAAGCTGCTGCCTCCACCACCGAGGGACCGAGTGCGGCCGCTGCTGCCCCCGGGGTGATGGGGGATGCTCCTGACTCACCATGGGGGAAGCACAGAGACCTTGGCCCCCAGGACACGATGGCCCTCAGCATGGCAGCTGAGCCCCATCCACACCCCTGGGGACCCCAAAACCCCTGGGGCTGGGTCGGAGCCTGCCCCTGAGAGATGCTGGTGGCTCAGCCCCGGCTGCAGGTCCTGGCCCAGCACTGGCTCTTCCCATCCCACACGTCCTGCTGGGAACATTTTGTTCCCACCAGTCGGCTCCCGAGCCAAGGGACGGATTCTGCCCCAGCCGGGCTCCTGCTGTGGCACTAATTGGGCCGCCCTGGTGAGAACCGTGTCGGGAAACGTTTCCAGAGGTTATTGTTAGCCCTGGCATGAGGCTGGCGAGGAACCAGCTCCCTCCTCTCCAACCTCTCCTCCTCCACTGCCACCGCCTGACGCGGCTCCCAAACCCTTCAGGAGCTGCAGGGCTCCTCATGCACCCCAAAATTCACCTGTACTCCGTCAGCTCCCCTCAGCCTGAACACCCCAACGCTTTTCTCAGTGCCACAGCCGGGGTTGGGGCTGCAGGTGGTGCTCTCCTGGCAGCACAGAGCCATCCTTACCCCAAACACTGCCAGGAAACCTCTTCCAGGAAGAGCAATCTCGAGAAAAACATGTTTACCACTGTCAACCGCTTTGTTTACAGATGCGGGGAGCAGGCATGCCAGTGGAAAAATCTCAGCAATGGTCCCTGTGAGTGAAGCTCTGCCCGGGCTCCTCTCCGGAGCTGCAGCTCCCCAGGGACCATGCGTGGCTCTGGCTGTCTCCTGGGGTGTCACCTCACAGGGTGTGACCTGTCACCAGGGTACCTGCTGCTCCAGTCACAGGTGCCAACCCTGGCAGCCAAGGGCATCACCCAGGCATCTCCCACAGGGGCTGGTGCAGCTGCAGGGGGGTCACTTGCTGGCTGCCAGCTCCCACCCCGAGCCCTGAGGGGACCCCGGGGCACCGCGCAGCACCGTGCCCATGCCGGCCACACCGGCAATCTGCCTCTCAGGGCTCTGCTGGGAGGAAGGGGGAAGGGGGAGCGAGTCTTAAAAAGCAGAGCAGTGCCCACAGACCAGACATTCTTGGGTAATTAGAACCAAAAGGAGCGAGTCGAAGCCCCGCTGCCGGCTCTGGTTATTCTCTGCCTCGCCGAGGGCCAAGGCTCCGAGGCGCCGGCGCGGGGCTCTCTGCCAGGGCTCTGCCCAGGGCCAGGCGACCCACTTGGCCCATCCCTGAGCCTTGGGGTGCCCCCACACTGCAGAGCTGAGCCAGGCTGAGGCAGGAGCACACCCCTGGCCACTGCCACCAGCCCTGCTCCTGGGGGACAGCAGCAATAACAAGGGAGGGGATGTCCTGGTCAGGGACTGCACTGCCCAGCCCCATGGAGCAGAGATTTGGACTGCACGAATCACATGAGCCAGCCCCAGCTTTGAGCCCCTGCCTTGGGCACTCCCAGCTGGGAGCAACACCGGAGCATCCCGAGGGTTTCTGCAGGGTGCATTCATCCCTAGCACTGCCAGCTGACAAAAGCTGAACCAGTACCCTGCACCCAAACCTTCATCCCCACTATGAGCCCAGGCTCACCCCAGTGGGGCCAACAGGGTGGGAGCAGCCTCACACACATCCCGGGTTACAGATCGTCACAGGGGTGACGGTGCCATCACACAGAGTGACCCCAGTGGGGGACACAGCCCCCAGGGCTCTGTACCCTCCTCCAAACCAACAAGTCAGGGTTTGCCACAATTTTTCTCCAGGTTTAAAATGTCCCCAGGCGCTGCTGGAGCCACACACCCACTTTTGTGCCCACACAAACCACTCTGGGAACAACACGTGCCATGTCCCCAGAGGCACCAGCTGCCAGGCAGCCAGGTGACACCACAGGTGGCACTGGGGACGCACTGGTGGCGCCACAGCTGGAGCACACGCCAGCCTCTGCCTGTGCCACGGGGAAGAGCAGCTCGTGAGGCCCACGAGGAACACAAAGGACGAGGGAGTGGGAGCCGTGCTCTTACCTTGCTCGGGCAGGGTGGGGGCCGGCCGGGCAGCGGAGAGCGCGGCTGCGACCAGCACAGCCCAAAGGAAGAGGCACCGCCAGGTCCACATCCCACTGCTGCGGCTACTGCTCGGCAACTGGGCTCCGCAACTGCCACTCCATGGGGGCCCCGGGCTGGCCCCGGGCGGGCGCAGGGGGGTCTCCGCAGGGCTGGCAGCCCCTACAAGCTGTGAAGGAGGAAAGCAGAGTCAGGCAGGGCCGGCTCTCCCACATCGTGGCTGCACGCTGTGTGCACTTGCCGTCACAGGCGATGTTTCTCCCGCATCCAGCCCAGACAGCAGGACGTCCCTGGATCAAGGGATGTCCCCAGACTGTGGTGGCGTGTCTCCACAGACCCCTCAGCAGCCTGACACGACCTGGCACTGACTGGCAGGGTTATGTTTCCCTGTGTAAAAGCGCTGATGTGTCAAGAGAGAAACCGCTGGCGAAGCAGAACCGAATGCAGAAAGATTTCCCAGAACGGCGAGAGAAACATTAACGCCAGTTAAAGAAAGGGAGATTCCTGCTCTCCTCTTCCTGCACTTTGTCAGGTGTTGCTTACCCATGGCTTCACTGAGGGAAATCCCTTATCCAGAGCAGAATCTCATGTTGTCTGTGCCACCCCTAGCACAGCAGCTCTCACTGCAAACCCCAGCCCCTGCCATTCCCTATAGGATCCATAGGGCACACAGCAGCCACCCCCTTGGAGAGGCCTTCCTGGAGCCAGAGGGTCAGCCAGCTGCAGCCCATCTCTTTCCACCAACAGCTGTTTTTGAAGTGGCTGTGTGGGGAGAAATCCGCCGGCATCCAGGGCCAGCTCTGCAACTCGCTCTCGTCCCTGCCAGCTCTCACGTTGGGCTCTCCAGCCCACCCATCCCCTCAGGTCCCCATCCCTTTCCAGGGGACTGCTCCGTGCAGGACAGCTCCAGAGCTGGGTTCTGACACAGGGCGGTCCAGCAGAGCCTGATCCTGCGTCAGCGTGCTGTGGGAGCGTGCCCTCCACGGCCCTCATTCCTCCTTCCCTCTGACCATCCCTCCTTCTCTCCATGCCAGGAGCATGGAGCTTTTCCAAGACACGTTCCAGGGGGACGCTGGAGCCCGAACCCAGCCGCCCCCGGCCAACTGCTCCGAGCCGTGCGGACGGGAACAAGCCCCTGTGCTCCACCCCCGCGCCACATCTGCACCTCGGCAGCAGCCTGGGATGAGGTCCCGACGCTGGCCATGGCTGATGGTCCCGCCGGGCTCTGCCGAGGAGATCCTGCCCAGCCATTGCACAACCCGCGCAGCCCGGGCCAGGGCGCCGCTGGCAGCCGGAGCTCTGGGACAATTACAAGGACCAGGACGTGGACAGGACAACACCACCCCACAAACCCTTCCCCAAGGCACCTCCCGGGGTACAGCTGTGCCTCCAGGCCCCTCAGCTCCTGCTGAGCATCCCAAGCTCACCCGGTTGCTCTCCCCGCCGCCGCGTGCTGTGCTGTCCCCGACCTGCCGCGGGAACAGGCGCTTCCCTTCGCCGAAAGGCGTCAGGCTGAAGTACACACTGTTAAAAACAGTGAGTAATAATCGTAGTGAGTAATAAACTGCTACTCATCCTCCCCACGCACTCGGTCCATGGAGCTCTGGCATCTGCCTCTCCTGCTCCAGTGTGAGACCCTGCGCTCCCTGTGCCCGGAGCGGTGGCTTTTCCCCAGGGATGGGCTGAGCAGCCACGAGCCCTAAAGGGCTTAGATCCTCCAAAGAGCCTCTGCACCCAAAGGAAGCCCACCTGGGGTGTAGTTGTGGGGTCCCCAGCTGCCTGCTTCCTGCCCAAGTGCTCTGGGTGGCACAGGAATATTTGGGACCCAAACTATTGACACAAGGAGTTGGGCAGGGAAAAGGGCACCCAGCAAACACCGGTGTTATCTCCAACACCAGCGCTCCCAGGCACTGGGTAGTGCTTGGAAATAGTTATTGAATGTTCAGGAATTATCAGGGTTTGGAAAGGGGAGGCAGAATTCTTTGAGCGGGGGGGGAAAAAAAAAAAGACTTTGGTATTTCTGGAAATTACTTTCTGTCTCTCAGTGGCTTTGTTTATCGACAGCACATGCTCCCCGGAACATGCCCTAATGCGGAGCGTCTGCGTGGGCCTCCCGAGCCGGCCCCGCGCCGAGGGGAGGGATGGAGGGATGGAGGAGAGCCCAGTGCCTCCAGATCCTGAGAAATGAGTCAGTGCTGGCTCGCACACAGCAGAGCCCTTCTCCAGATACACCTCGGAGCGGGTGCCTTCCAGCTGATTCAGGGGCTTGACAGCAGGATATTTCCATGGCGTAGGGATTGCTCGGCAGCACAGAGCTGTCCCGTGGCCGAGAGGGTCACTGGGAAGGAGGAAGGGAGGAACAGGGGGAAGGGTGCCAGGACCCAGCAAGAGCACACAGAGATGGTCGTCTTCCCAGGCCAGTGAGGGAGGGTGCAGCAGCCATGGCTTTGCTGGAGGGCAGCAGGACTGGGACGCATCCTGCCTGCTCCTTCTGGACAGCTTCAGCAGCACCCGAGGGAATCTCGGTGCTCAGAGATGCTGAAGAGGCAGCACAAACCTCTTCCTCCTTCCCAAGGGAAAAGGGGAGACTGGGGAACCCCAAGACACCTGCCCTCATTGACTCCTTGGTGTCCACACGGGAAGGAGGCAAGGAAGTGGGGAGAGCGCTCCTACCTGTGCAAACAACAGCATGGCTCTTTTCCGTGTTTATAGAGCTTTTATATAAATCCCAACAGGAAATCATTTGCTCTGGAGGATGGCAGCTCGGGCAGGGTGGGTCTCTGGCTCCTGCCGGGCGCTGGGCACCATCCCCACTCCCCGTGGCCCCAGCACACTGCAATTTACTGCTCCGGGGTGGATTCAAACAACTAAAAACAGAAGCAGCTAGAGAGGAGCCAGGGCTAAGTGCCCCTCGGAGACCTGCCTCCAAAACTGCAATTACAACCAGCCATTACACCCACGGAGCTATTTCAGAGTGGTGATGGACAACCCTGTGCCCATCCGTGCACCCTCCAGGGGCACATGCTCCCTGTGTGCCAGGGAAGATGTTCTCACACTGCCTTTGCACACCAGTGTGTCCATGAGGAGTCTTGTGCAACCTGTCCCCCACCGTCCTCAGGGACCCTGAGGGCTGCACTTTCACTCCTTGCATCTCCCACAGCCCTGAGTCACAGGGCTGAGCTGTCCCAGGGACGTGGCACAGACAGGACTTTCCCACTTGCACAGCAGATGCACCCCATGGTTCTGAGCTGAGTGGCTCCGAGTGGGAAAGCCCCTTCCTGTCCTGTCCATCTCTGGAATGCATCTGAGGTGCCAAACACAGGAGCTGGTGCTGGAGCAGCGTGTCCAGCCAGGGTCAGAGCCCTGCCATGCTGTGACACCTGCAGGGGAGCCCCAGTCTGATCCCTGGGTGCTGGATGTGATGGGCTGGCTGCTGCCATGGGCTCGCTGGGGCTGGGGGCTCTGGTTCCTTTCCTCTGCCTCCCTGCTGGGGCAGAGATGCCCGAGGCATTGACCACGTAGGAATGTCCGGGCTGCCTTGGCACCAGCAGCCAGCGGGTAACACAGCAGGCAGGAAAAGAACAGGGACAGGCCAAATCCAACAGGGAGAAGAGTCTGAGCTCAACTCCTGGGTCTGCACAGTATCAGGAGCCTGAGGTGGCAGACTGTGCCCAACCAGGCACAGTCCCTGTCCCTCAGGAGGGGGAGGTGGTGACTGCCAGCAGACCACCCTGCCTGGCACAAACGCCCCCCAGCTCCAAAGGACATGAAAAGAGACTCCTTTTCCTCTGAGGCACAACAAAAGCAGCCCTCCAGCTGCCCTTGGGGAAGAAGGACACGCCAAAGGCACAATCTGTGGGCGGCAGGAGCAAAGCCTTTCCCTTGCCCAGTGCTCCGTGCCCCAACCTGTGGCTCAGGTCAAGAACCAAGTATTTGCTGAAATAAAAAGCAAACACAACTGCACATGGAACTGTAGGGAAAAAGTGTAATGCTTAAAGCAGACACATGCTTGGAAAAATAAATATCCAACTGTGCAGCATAAAAAGCATGTTAACCCTTCCCAGCTGGCCGCCAGGACTTAGGGCTACCAGGGGCACCTCCAGCACTGAGCTCTGGGCGGGTATCCAGTGAGAGAGCCTGGGACACGGGACAGGAAGGACAGGGAAAGGCCCAGCCTCACCTACAGATCTCCATAAAACCATCACAGTTCTAGAAGCATCCTCACACTGAGGGATCCCTCCCTACCTGAAGACTTGATTTTCAGATCTACAGAACAACCACTGGTACCCAAAAATCTATACTGGGCTGGTCGCCCTGACTGCTTTGGGAGGAGACTGGTCAAGGACAGGGACACTGGGACACGATCAGTCTGCCATCCCAGCAGGGACAGAGACCCATTACCCAGCTTGGGAGGGAGCTGGATGGGGTTTTCACTACACTGCACTCCTCCAAGGAAAGACATGGGGAGGGAAAGGACACACATTTGCCATCATGCCCAGAAGAAGAAGGTCCCCAAAGGGCCAGCAAGTTGGATTTTCAGGATGGGATGAGCATCTGCGAGTGGCCCCTTCCAGCAGCCAGGACTTGGGGGGCTCCACCTGGGGCTGGAGACAATAGGGCTCCTGGCTCAGGTTATGTTTTTAGGTGGGTAAAT
Source organism: Hypocryptadius cinnamomeus (assembly GCA_013400635.1). Lineage (NCBI taxonomy): Eukaryota > Metazoa > Chordata > Aves > Passeriformes > Zosteropidae > Hypocryptadius > Hypocryptadius cinnamomeus. The sequence goes on along the minus strand of VYZP01070265.1, from coordinate 1,444 downwards.
AAAGAGGGAGCTCCAGCCCACCTCTGGCAGTGACCCTTCCCGCACAGCCAGGGCAGGCACCTCGTGTGCAGAACAGCCCAGACGAGGCTCCCGCCGGCTCCTTCAGCCCCGGCACCACTCGTGCCTGCACCCTGCCGGGGCAGGGGCGATTTATTTTAATCCTCTCGGAGCAACACAAGGAAAAGGCAGCAGTGCATGCCAGCCAGCACAGGGATTAAGGGAGGAAGTGCTCCTGAGTGGGGAAGATGGCTGCTAGCCAGAGCAGGGGGCTGCAGGGCCCACGCTCCTGCGGTGTCCCCGGGCAGCGCGGGGGGGCTCTCCCTGCGCCCCGCTCCCTGTGCTGGCATCCAGCTCGCCGGCACCCGGAGAGCCCCAGCCGAGCAAACCACCGCCTCCACCTGCGCACAGCCCCAGCCTCCCTCCGGCCGGGAGCTGGCAGCTCCGAGCCCGACCTGCGAGCCGCTGGGTTCACTGAACTGCTCGGGTTTAAACATTGCCGGGGAGGGAGCTGCCCCGGCCCGCCGCGATCCGGGACACGGGGCAGGAACTCAGCAGCCCCGGGCAGAGAGGGGACGGCGGGGCAGCGGCGGAGCTGCTCGGCGTCAGCTGAACACGGAGCTCTGCTCCGTCCTCACACGAGGCCGGCGGCCACCTCCATGCCTCCCGGCCCCAGAACCCACAGAAAGCACAACCAAACCCCTCTACAGCCAATCCCTCCGGGTGCCGAGGGCCACCGCACCGGCGCGGCGGTCACCCGCCATCGCAGGTGTCGCCGCCGCCTCCCCGCACTCCCGGCACCTCCGCCGTGGGCGGACGAGCGGTTCCCGGAGCCCGGCACAGCGCGGGGATGCGGCGGCTCCGGGAGCCCCACCGGCGTGGACACACAAAGGGAAGCACCAGCCCTGGGACGGCGTTATTCCAGCGCCTCCGCTCCCGCTGACCGCCCCAGGATCCCAAAACTGAAACACAACCAAATCCGGCTCCTTCTCCATTTTTTTCTGGAAGCCGCAAGGCTCCCGCTCAGGTACTTTTCGGGAATAAGGGGCCAGGCAGCGACTCGGAAAACGACCCCCGATTCCCGCCAGGCTGCCCCGCGGCCGGGAGGGGTTTCGGGGTCGGGACGGTGGGGGCGGTTCCAGTCTCGGTTCGGCCGATGGACGGGGTCGGACCCGCCGCCTCCCCAAACTGCTGCCCGCCGAGCGGCTGCACCCCGGGAACGGCCCCGGGGCTCCCGACCCCCGCAAACCCCCAGGTCCCTCCAGGCGGAGCCCCCCCCGCGCCGGTACCGCCGCCGAGCCGCCCCGCCAGGGCAACGAGGCGCACCTGGGGGGGTTCGGCCGCGACCGAGCCCCGTCCCCCGAGCGAGCCCCCGGGCCAGCCCCGCGGAGCACAAAGCGACGCCCCGCGGTCCCGGTGCCGCCCCCGCCCCGCGCACAGCGGCGGC
>VYZP01070264.1:1374-12389 GCA_013400635.1 Hypocryptadius cinnamomeus | reverse complement strand
CCTTCCCTTCCCTTCCCTTCCTTTCCCTTCCTTTCCTGCTGTCTGTTTTCTCAGGATACTGCATCTACAGACAGACTGACTGTATTTCAGTTAATTCTCTCAGGCCTGTAGCAAGGGATGGGCTAAGAGCCACCTCTTTCACAAATCCAGACGTGCCAATACAAATGATAGAGAAAATCAAGGTGAAAAACTGCGCCAGCCAGCATTAGCTTATGTATGATGAACAAGTTTCAGCCTCTGCCTTTTTCTGTTTCCTCTGACTAATTACCAAAATGACTGCATGAAATACAAGGTCAGTAATACACCAACAGGTAACTTTCTGCCCGTGCTAAACACAACACAGCAGGTGATTATAGAGCAGAGAGTCATGCAAATTTGGAGGCCAAGGCCAAAATGGCCTCTTCCTTCCCATCAGAGTCTGAGAAGCACCATGGCTGTACTTCATTTTACAGAGAGAGTATATATCACTTTATATATCTATTTTATAACCAAACCAAACAAAACCAACAGTGGAAACAGCAGAATATCTTTCTAAGGTGCCCTTCCAATGTCCATGCACATCTCTCCCTCTCCAAACCCTGGCAGCAGTAAGAGAAGTGAAGGCAAGGTGTTGCTTATGAAGTCGAGCATGTTATGGGATGAGCAAAATTCCCCTTCTGAGTCATCATTTCTCGAGCATGTAGTATCTGTATAACGAGTTGGCCAGAATTTCAACACTGCATATGGCTTTTTCACACATGAACACATTTTTTATCACATATTTGTTTGAATGAGGATATCAATTTCAGAAAACAAAGCACAACTCTGGCTTGAAAAATAGCTGTGGGAAGTACAAAGACCTCCAGTTTTACATTCTTTTATGAGAACCATTATCCAAAGTTCAACCAGAAATGTATGAAAATATATATAGCTTAACACTGCAAAGTTCAGTATATGTTAACAGAGTGAGGACTTTGCTAAGGCAGCATTGTTCTCTATGGGCTAGTGGTCATAAATAGAAATATACATGCCAGCCTTCACATTAAGCATTTTTTTCTGTACCAGAGCCTTGAAACATTATACAATGGGCTGGTTGGTTTTCTTGGTTTTTTTGGTTTGGTTTTTTTTTTTTTTTCAATGGTCTTTCCCTCTCGGAAAGAGAGAAATCATAATTACATAAGAGAACATGCTGGTTCAGGTGAATCCCTCAGGTTTTAGAAGCAGTGGATGAGTCTCAGAAGTACCTTGGAGACTTTTAAGCATCCAAAAGATAAAGCACTAGCATAATATTTGTTAAAACCCCTTCTGCATTGCTTTATATACTAGAGAGTGGTCATTAAATGGCTAGGGACAACAGGTGGAGAAATACCTCTACTTAAAAGGAGTGAAATAAAATAAGCATTTGCACTGACTTGTGCTCCATCTCTACCTTTCTTTCCATATCCCAGCTCAGAGTGAGGGGCTGTATCAAAGGGGTGCCTGGGCAGAATGGTCATGATGATACCTGGCTCCTCCTGACCTAAAACCTCACTGTCCTAAGACTGATTGTGGCTTTTCTTCTGGAATTAAGGAAACTCACTGGCACTCTGAGGTCTAACTATACCTGCTTCTAACAGCAAATGACTCACAAGGTCTGGGTATGGATAAATGCCAGGATTCCAGCAGATCTCCAGAGGGACACACAGGGGCAATCTTTGGCTCATACTTTGTATCATTCCTGAGTGCTGTCATCTTAGTGTCTCCTTGTTGCACTGCTTGTGGAAGGGCAGTCAGTTAGGAATTAGAACTACAGCTAAATCCCTGTTGTTGAAAACTATTGCAGATTTCTACTTCTTTCTGCATGTTTCCACATTGACAAAATGGGGTTGGGAGAGCCCTACAGTGGGTGGGAAATATGGAACAGCTGTAGACCATCCTTTACTAAAATGTACAAGGTACTTCCAGGAGGTGGGACCTGTGAGGAGGTCCTCTCCAGGCCTGCACTCCCAAGCTGGGAGGTTTGCAGGACACAATGATGACTATCTTTGGCTCCCTGGGCTGGGCATTTCTACATATAATGCCCCAAAATTCTCTACCTAACCTGTGGCAGTGTCCCACCGCTCTACAGTTGGCAGGGATCCTGTCCTCACTCCTGCAGGATAACCCAGCCAGGCAAAGCACATGGAGAGTAGGAGACCAACAAACAAACCAACCCAGCCATCCAGAAGAACCCTACAAGCCTACCCAAAAGTTCTTCTTAGGTCTGAACCAATTTTACTTCATGTAAATGACTGATGTCATCTACCTGGACTTGTGAAAAGCATTTGACACTGTCCCACATGAAGATGATCAGAGAGGTGGAGCAGCTCTCCTATGAGGACAGTCTGAGACAGCTGGTGCTGTTCAGCCTGGAGAAAGGAAGGTTCTGGGGTGACATCAGAGCAGCCTTTCTGTACCTAAAGAGAGGCTACAAGAGCACAGGAGAGGGATGTTTTACAAGGGCATGTAGCAACAGACAAAGGAGAATGTCATTAAACTGAAAGAGGGCAAATTTAGATCAGATTTTAGGAAGAAATTCTTCAGTGTAAGGGTGGTGATACACTGGAAAAGGTTGCCCAGAGAACTTGTGGTTATCCCATCCATGGAGATGTTCAAGGGCAGGTTGCATGGGGCTTTGAGCAACCTGGTCTAGTGGAAGGTGACCCTGACCATGGCAGAGGGTTGGAACTAGGTGTTCTTTAAGGTCATGGAGATCTGCAGTCCACTTCTATTTATAAGTTCCTAGTTGTCATGGGAATTATTTAAACAATTTGGTTGTTTGTGTTCACTTTTTAGCATTAATGATCTTGCTTTTCTTGTTATTGTTCAGGATGGGGTTGTACTGAGTAAAAATTATTCAGCAGTTTAGCAGGAACAGAGAGACTAGTGAGAGTGTGTGCTCCAGTAATAAGCTGCATTTGGGCAGCAGGGAACAGTCATGTGAGGGCAGATACCATTTATACTGTTCTACTGCTTAAAGTTGATATGAACAACACTAATTTGGTGTTTTGAGGATAAATTTATGGAGGACATTGAATCAGTGCCTAAATGTTACCAAGTCAAAAGCTACCATAACACAATTTACGAAAGGGCACTTTTCTAATGACCATTCTGGGACCCTGCCATATAACCTCAAAATGTGCACGGTGTTCTCATTTAAAGAGCATGGCTACCTTATAGTAAAACTACAGAGGCAAAAAATGATAAGTGCTTTGAGCAAATTTCACCTGTTAAACAAGATCAGTTGGGTTGCGGACCTGGTGGCACTGTATGTAATAGAAGGGTTGGAATGTGTGGAGCTTGCAGCTGGCAACGGTGCAGTTGAGAGCCTCTGGATAAGGATCAAGGGACAAAAAAGTAATGTTGATGTCATTGTGGGAGTCTACTGTAGACTTCCTAGCCAAGACAATGATGCCAACAAATTATTCTATGAGGAAATAAGGGATACTTCCAAGTCAACTACCCTTGTCCTTATAATAAGGTGACTTCAACTTGGCAGAAATTGAGTGGGAACATCACACAGCAGGTATAACACAGGCCAGAAGATTCCTAAATAACCTGGATGACATCTTTGTGAAACAGGTCCTAAGGGAGCCAACTCAGAAAGATGCCTTCCTTGATCTGCTTCTTGTCACCAGTGTGGATCTCATGAGTGAGGAGATCGGCGGCTGTCTTGGCCACAGCCACCACAAAGAGATAAAATTTAAAATCTCTGTCGACAGTAGGAAGAGTGCCAGCAAAACCTCAACTCTGGACATGAGGAGAGAACACTTCAGCCTGCTTAGGGAATTAGCAAGTATAGTTCCCTGGGAAAACATTTTTGCAGGTGCTGGCATCCATCAGTGCTGGTCACTTTTTAAACATCACCTCCTAAGGGCACTGGAGGAGGCAATTCCCAAATGTCAGAAGTCAAGCAGGTGAGGCAAAAGGCCAGCTTGGCTGAACTGGATTCTTCTCTTAGAAATAAGGTTAAAAAGGAAGGTGTATGCCCAGTGAAGAAAGGTTAATTGACATGGAAAGAATAAAGAGATACTCTTTGCCTCTGTAGGGAGAAAATTCCTGTGGTCAACTGGAGTTGAAGCTTCCAGAAATGCGGGAGGAAATAAAATGAGTTTTTTCAAATATATAAATGGCAGGAGGCAGTAGAAACAACATTGTCCCATTAGAGGATGAGAATGGCCACCTCACGAACAGGGACATAGACAAGGCAGAGGTGTTTAACAAATTCTTTGCCTCTGTCTTCAACACAGATGACAGACCAAGGGGGTCTCAGTGCCCTGAGCTGGAGGACCATGATTGTGTGAATGATTAACTCCCAGTCGACCCTGAAATTGTGTGGGATCTGCTTCTCCAGCTGGATCCCTACAAATCTATGGGGCTTGATGGCGTTCACCCAAGAATTCTCAAAGAGCTGGCTGATTGCCATCTCAAAACCTCTCTCAATGATTTCTAAGTAGTCTCAGGAATATGGGAAGGTCCCCAGCTGACTGGAAGATGGCAAATGTCCCAGTTTTCGACAAGGGTAAGAAGGAGGATGCTGGAAACTACAAGCCTGTTATTCTCACTTCAGTGCCTGGCAAAGCTATGGAGAAGATTATTCTGGGAGGTACTGAAAAACACCTGAAAGACAACTCAGTCACTGGTCACAGTCATGAGAAAGTCTTGCTTATTAAACCTGATTTCCTTTTTTTGTCAAGGTAACCCACATGGTTGATGAAGGGAAGGCAGTTGATGTAATCTTTTTGGATTTCAGTAGAGCTTTCCCTACCGTCTCTCACTGTATTCTTCAGGACAAAACATCCAGCACACAGCTGGATAAACAAACACATCATGTGAGGGGCGAACAACTGGCTCATCATCAGGCACAAAGGGTTATAGTGAGGGGTGACATCAGACTGGTGACCTGTCACTAGTGGGGTTCCACAAGGTTCCATTCTTGGCCCTGTGCTCTTCTACATGTTCATCAATCACTTAGACACAGGACTGCAAAGGATACTGAAGAAGTTCCCAGATGATCCAAAACTGGGAGGAGCTGACGCCTCAAAGGCAGGGAGGCTCTGCAGAGACACCTCAACAAAACAGAGAACTGGGCAATCACCAAGCATATGAAGTTCAAAAAGGGTGAGTGCTGTTTTCAGCACCTGGGAGGGGACAACCCTGAATGTATGCACAGGGGGGGAACGAGATGCTGGAAATTAGTGCCATGGACAGAGACCTGGAGGTCCTGGGGTCCTGAACATGAGTCAGCAGTGTCCTGACAACCAGGAAGGACAACCATGTCCTGGGGGGCATCAGGCACAGCATCACAGCCAGGCAAGGGAGGAGGTTGTCACACTCTGCTCTGCTCTGGAGCAGCCTCACCTTGAATATTGGGTGTAGTTTTGGGCACTGCAATAAAAGATATTAAACTATTAGACAGTATCCAAAGGAGGCAACAAAGATGATGAAGGGTCTAGTGGGGAAGCTGTATGAGGAGTGGCTGAGGTCACTTGGTCTGTTCAGCCTGGAGGAGACTGAGGGGAGACCTCATCATGGTCTACAACTTCCTTGTGAGAGGAAGATGAGGGGCAGACACTGATCTCTTCTCTCTAGTGACCAGTGACAGGACTCAAGGGAATGGCCTGAAGCTGTGTCAGGGGAGGTTTAGGTTGGATATTAGAAAATAGCTGGAACAGGCTCCCCAAGGAAGTGGTCAAAGCAGCAAGGCTGGCTGAGTTCAAAAAGTGTTTGGACAATGCTCTCAGGCACGTGGTATGACTCTTGGGCATGGTGCTGTGGAGGGAGTTGGACTCAGTTATCCTTGTGGGTCCCTTCTAACTCAGCTAATTTTCTGGTTCTGTGATTCTGTGAAAACAGTGAAGGAAGTCATATCTACCATGAGATGCAACAGTAATTTCTTCTGTTTTGGTCTTTAGTTGTCATTGTCTATATGCTGTGAAGTCAGGAGGACCCCATGCTGCTGATGCAAATATACAGATCAAATGCAAAAGTAAAATCTGGATGGTATTTTATACCAGTGACAGATTAATGTTGTATTTTGCCAAATATTTCAGACTGAGAAATTCTCTTCATTTTTGCTTCCTCCCTAGTTTCCATCCTGTTGTAAGCAGGACCATGGCAGCTGGTTAAGCACACTCTGTTCCAGTGCTGACTTTGTCTAGTACTGCCTGACACAATGGCTGTAGAGCCATATCTGAAACTTTCTGGAACACTTTCCAATTATCACATCTCCCTCCCATGGCAGTGAAGTCGAGAACACTAACAGAGATAGACTGCTAGCATTTACAGCACTGCCTTATTAGTCCTGGCTTGGTTTAGACAACATGCTGGGTGGTATTCTAGTAGCTGGCTGATATTGGTGTTGCCTTAGCTGAGAAAGATACATTACCTGTAGAAAGAATAAAAAAAACTATACACACACAAAAAATCCTTTGTGCACAGCTTCTTTAGCATGAAAACAAGCAAGGTTGAATGTGTCACTGTAACAATAAAAAATTTTCAGTGCCCATATACAAACCTTAAGACATTTGAAACATTCTTTTTTCTTTTTTTTTCATTGTGTGCCACATATTTACTCCCTTTTCCTTTTTTATTACTAAGGAAATGAGGAAATTTTCATGAAAACAAGAGCTTATATTCTTACAAGTTTGTCAATTCCTGCTTATATTTTTCTGTTCTGAAGGGATCGGAGCCTTCTGTACAGGGTACCGTAATTGCTTCCAACTCAACGAGCTGTGATGAATAAGAAGCAGGAACTTTTAAACAAAGACCCTGTTTTCATGCAAATATTCTCAGTAATAAAGCATAGAGTAAAAGAAATATGTGAAGTTATGTTTTGCAGAACTGCTACTTAAAGCAAAGCAGCTTTGTAGAACGAAGCCAAGTCTGGAGTTTTCTAACTGCATGAAGGGGAAGTGAGTTTGAGCATTTTCTGAGGGATTCCAAATGTCGCCAAAGAAGATTGTTAAAAAATAAAGACAGACTATATCCCAGTATAATTCTCATTGGCATCATCAACATCACTCTATGTGAAAAGATCCTAACCAGAACACTGGTTGACACTATTCCCACATTTCATGAATTCATTCTCACATTCCTTTATAAACCTAAAAACATACAGCCTCTTTCCCCCAAATATTTAGCAAGTAGGTTCTTACAAGCCATCTCTGAGTCACTGCTTTGGCCTACCTCATCTTAATTTTCCAAAATCAGCAGTAACTTAAGAAAAATAGAGAAGAATATTGGAACTGGAAACAATTTGTAGAAAAAATGATATTGAACAGTAATTAATAGTTTAGGCTTTGCTCCATGATAGCTCATTCAGTAGATAAATCAAAACCTAGATAACCTTCATCCATTTGAAGTTTTCATACATTAGTACTACCAAGTAATTACCTGTAGTTTCTGACCTCTAAGCAGCAAATACCTTGGAATTACCATCAAGGATACCTTCCTAGAGTGGTCCTTTGCCAGTAATATCAGTAGGTGGAATGGTGACTCTTTTCTCCTCAGGGAAGCTGTCTCACAGCAGTCCTACCTCCCCAAATGCAATCTGGTGACTGATTATCGAACCACTCAGGAGATTCTGTCAGGTATGTGAGACCAAAGGAAGAGAGCACAGTCAAGCCCATGCAGTGTGTGAACACTGACTTCTACCTGCACAAGCATTAGGGCTTGCAGTTCTCATTGTTGCTGCCATCACTGGGCTGTAAAGGACGCAACAGGACACTTCCACTGAAATTCTCTCCAGAAGAGAGGAAAAGCGCTACCAGGTACGTAGTTTAAAGCAAACCATTTGGAGCTGCAGTTTCTTTTTTCCTCAGCACATCTTCTGTCAGTTCAGCATGGATGATTTTCAGTCTGCACAGAAACAGGCTTTCCATCCTAACTCGTGGACATGGCAAGTCGGAAGTGTCAAAATAATTTTTTTTCGCTATGTCAATGAACAACAAACCCAAGAGACAGGAAATTCACATCCTCAAAGGCTACCCTTAGCCATCCAGTAATGCCATATCAAGCACTGTGCTGAAATATGGTGCATGTTTTGCAAACACTTCTCTTTGGCAGAAGTCAGATGACGGATTTAAGCCCAAAACCTACTCTCTATTTTTCAGCAAGTTTAAAAAACTTGAAAATGCCTCTCAGCTTTTTCCGTGGACTCAATTCCATGTCACTGCAAGACTGTTATTTCATCTAGAAACCCTGGTAAGTCCAATGAGAGACATCAGACCCCATTCTGCCTCTCTTCACTTTCTACTGCCAGTGGACTTGTTAGAGCTGATAATTCAAAAAATGCAGTATTTATGATATTCATGATTTACTTTAAACCTCTTTCACAGCTTGATGCACATGAAGCAATTCAAATAGCCAAAACTCTGTTTTGCAACTAACACTTCATTCCACTGAATGGAAACGTTCACACATCTGTTGGTGGTGTATTGTTTCAGGCTGGCTGCAGAGCAATCAAGCCAGCAAGGCGTGGACGTGGTTCTCCACACCATAGGAGAGAAACTTTCATTTTCTGGCAGAGGCAAGTGAGTTCTGCAAATGCAGAGCACAGAACAGCCTCAGTTCATGGTATTGAAGGACAAACACAGTCCCTCTAGCTGAGGATGCCACAGGAGTTTAAATTTCAGCTGAGTAAAAGGTCATCATTAGAACTCTTGACAGGAGGAGGGTCTGTGCAAGACTTTTTCATTGCAAGAAGATTTCAGACTGTGTTATAAAACTCTGTTAATTTAAATATAATCTGATAGTACTACTTTCAGAGTACCAGATCTCAAAATGGGAGATTAAAAATCTGCACTCTAAATTCACTGTATAAATTCTGCTGAAGTTACTATACACACACACATAATCTATATATATGTAATGAGTATAGGTTATGCAAATACACTCTACAATGTATGTTTATATGAAAGTAAAGCCATATACCATATAATTGAACTTCTTTAGATCACCAATTCTTTATGGTAAGCATAACTTTTGTGTCCTGTGCTGATCCATTGTCTGGCAGGGTGGATGGGGTTCCAGGATGCTCCTAGGACTTCTGGCCAAGTGATTATTTGAAGCAGTCATGAAACATCCGTATCTTCCATCAACACAAATCAAAAATCTTAACTGTAAAACAGAGAAAGAAATCCAGCCACATTTAATATTACTCGAGTTTCTACTCTCCATCCCCACTTCACACCACAGGTGGTTTTCACCCATGTTTGTTTCACGAGGGCATGTAGTGGTAGGACAAAGGAGAATGGCCTTAAGCTGAAGACTTAGATTAGATATTAGAAAGAAACTCTGTACCATAAGGGTGGTGATGCACTGGAGCAGGTTGCCCAGAGTGTTACCTGGAGGTGTTCGAGGCCGGGTTGTACGGGGTTTTGAGAAACCAGGCCTAGTGGAAGGTGTCCCTGCCCATGGCAGGTGATCATAAACATCATCTAGTTAAGATTGTTAAGATTCCTTCTCAACCATTCTGGAATACTATTTCTGGGGTCTTTAAGGCATGGTCCAAACTTGACTGAATTTAGGAATGTGTCTCTTCTGAGAAGGCACAGCGTTCTTTCCAGGATCCAAAGTGTTACTCCTGGATGTGGAATTATTTTCTGATCTACTAAACCATGCCTGCTTATTTCAAGCATTTTACTCATCCATGCTATAACTGTCTGGATCGTCACTCCTGGCTCTGTCACATCTTCCTTTATCCCCTTTGCTTTGTGTGCGTACTTTGGATTCAGTCACAGCACAGTATCAGTGTGATACGGAAGTTACCGAGACCCTCAGCAGGAGGCTGGGCTGAGAACAATTATCTGACAGAATTGTTTAGCAGTGCAGCCCAATCCATGTTACGACCCTTTTTCTAAATGTAGATCTAATGGCACATTAAAGCAATATTACATCTCATAAAGCCTGCTGGGTAAGAGTTCAGCGAGGTTCCCCTTGCTCCCCTTCTGCACAGCAGTTCCTTTGTTACTGCCTCGCCTCTACATCCTGTGATGGACGGGAGTCCCGTGCTCCTCTAACACTAAAATGGGGCTGCCAAGATAATTGACGAGTCCTGCGGACAACAAAAAGTCTCAAGCCTCCTTGGGTTATCTCTAAGTTCCACTTTTCTCTGCCCATTGTGCCAGCATGTCCTCTCAGATTTTACAGACGGCAGGAAAGGTTTCGGCAACACAAACATCCTTCAGAGTGCTGATTTTAAACAATAGTCTTGTCCCAGCTTTGCCTGTGTCTGAGGTGGTGTTTCCAGACAGAAAGAAGAAAAGCAAACTGGGGGACTGGGGGAAGAGGGGAAAGAGGGGAAAAGAAAGAGGGGGACAGAGGAGAGGACAGGTACATATGAGCAGGGTTAGCTGGGGAGATGGAAGCCAGGTTAAGGTGCCTCTGCACAGGGCTAGCCCGATGGACCAGCAGGTCCTGGCTGGGGTGTGTGAGGAAGGGCTTCTCCTGGTTCTCTTAGCACCTTCGGCTTTTGCACTAGAAATCCAGGCTCGGTGAAAACAGCATGACAGCCCATGGAAGCTTTTTTCTGCAGGACACAAGAGAGTGAACTAAGGTGCTCGCTACTGCCTAGATCAGGGCAGGAAAAACACACAGCTGCCTTTCCACTGGGCCCTTCCAGGCCCCGAGTGACTGGATAGCCAGACACAGGTGGGATTTCTGCAGAAGAAACCCGAGGCACAGCACAGGAACCCCGCAGCCCTCTTCATTTCAGCGACCTGAGCCGAAAACGGCACGTGTTTGGGTTGCGGTGGATTTTGGGCTCCCCTCCCGCCCAACGAGCGCGGAACGCGGGGCGGCTGCTGCTCGCTGCCGCCCGCAGCGCGGGTGCGATGCCGCGGGCACGGCTGCCTGAGCCCCCGCCCGCCCGCGGGGCCACTGCGCGGCTGCGCTCCCCGGAGCCGGCTTGCGCGGACGGTCCCGGAGGCGACGGGAGATGCGGGGAGCGCTGGAGGCGGGCGCCCCGAGGGAGCGCGGCGCCTCCGCTCCGCCGGGCGGGGGCCGGGCCGCGGGGG
>VYZP01070261.1:0-34096 GCA_013400635.1 Hypocryptadius cinnamomeus | reverse complement strand
TTCTAAGCTTTATGCAGTTTTCTTGCTGCATATTACTTAAATTAGTAAACGTCTAGTTTATTTCCATGTTAAGCCCACTGAGCTGATTTGAATGACTGGCTGTATCCTCCACCTCCTCTTTCCCTTCTCCACCAATTTCTGAAACAAAGGTATGGAGTTACTTCTTTTGTTATTCTTAAGCTGCTTATCCTTCAGTTACACACTAATAAAATTCCACTGAAGAATGGGATACTAAAATCAAGTACAAGACTTTTCAACACAGTCAAAGAAATTTCAGATTTTGATATGCTAGTAATGATAAAAAGCCAAAAAAAGCCCTCAACTGTAATAAACAGCAAGATAAAATGAGATAAAAAGTGCTTTGTTGTGGGGGTTGGAGCAGAAGGCAGTTTTGATGCGGAGGCTGATAAATCTGTTTAGAGAATCTGCCAGCCTGACATGAAGCAAGAGGAGCTTGGAAAAGTTGCTGAAACCTTCCTCTGGCTGGGATTGGGCAGGAGAGGAGAACCCTTGGATGTGGGAACCCATGGATGTGAGAGAGGACCCATGGATGTGAGAACCCTTGGATGTGAGAGGGAACCCATGAATGTGAGAGTGATCCCATGGATATGAGAGTGATCCCATGGATGTGGGAGCCCATGGATGTGTGGTGGGGCTGCCTTTTTTACCATTTTCCTTGGGATGCACTCAGGTGTTTTGGTCAGATGTGGGGAGACTTGGATGCCCTGCTGTGAATCACAGCAGAAAATGCTGTGCTGGCTTAGAGCAGCCAGGCTTTCAGCCTCTCTCACTAGAATCTGCAATTTAAGAGCCAGGGACCCAGCAGGAACTAAACCTGAGTGTAGGAGCTGCTGGTGCTTCTGCCTGTGCCCTCCTGTCCGAGGTGGTGTTGCTGTGCTGTCCCTGGAGCACAGCTTGCTTGTTCACAGAGCCTTCTGAACTGGAATAAAGCAGTGCTTTTACTTAATTGTGCCTCATGGTATTTTTTTTTAATTATATGACTGCATCCTTCTTCCATTTCCCTGTATCTCCTCTGAGAAGCTCAATTAATATACATATTATGGGCCATTATCAAAGTAGTACTGGAGATGAGGGAATTTAAATGCCTAGCTTATAACTTTCTGCAGTTCTGCACACTTCTTTGTGCTGTAATATGTTGTTGTTATGTACTTTGAATGGAAGCCTTGCTTAGTTCCTTTGAGAGTATAAACTGTGAGGTTGTTGATATTGTATGGTTTCACAACTTCTGCAGTAGAAATGAAGTGAGGATTGTCCAATAGTTGTACCTGTGGGCTGGTTCCAAGGGCAACAGTGTTCTTCTCTGCAGTCTGACTTAAATATTAATGTTGCTTAAATGTTTTTAGAAAAGCAATTTGATGTGCGTTCCACTCTGAATGTAACCATGGCCTGTGGCCAAATGTCAAGAAACTGAGAAGTTATAACTGCAGTTGAAACATGTAGGAGTTGCTGCTGTAATGCCTCAAGAAGCAGGTCCTAATTTGTAGCAAGATGAGCATTGAACTTTCAGTGGACATTTCTGAAGAGATTAATTTGTTTCTTTACAAATGAGGAGTCTTCCCCACAGGGAAGAAGTTAAAGAGGTGAAGGAACCTGTTTTGAGGCAGCTGCAAAGTCACAGCACACAGTCATGGCAAGCTGGGAAGGCCCTGGTTTATAATTATTGCTGGTTTATTCAGTATTTGTTGGACTAGCAGGAAAGAAAGCCCACTTCCTTCTTGCAGAAGTAATGAAATGTTCTTTGAGATAAAGTTCTGCCTTTGAAAAATTAGCCTCAGCTCTGCTTTCTTGTTCTCTCCCTCTAGCCCAACATGCCAGTCTAAATAATTGGCTTTCTGTAAAATTGCCGTAAAAAGCAATCTTCACATGCTAGGGGTTTGGAACAGTCTAAGCCCAGCAGTGGGTAATTAAGGCAGCTGGATGTGCATGATAGGTGATTTGGGATGGTAACTGTCTGCAGGATGCTGGCTTGGAAACTCAAAAATTCTTACAATACCTTTAAAACCAAATTTCTCCTTAATCAAGCCCTGATGTTAGACTTCAGAACAGAGCAGAGAACTTTACCTCCAGCTTCAGACTTCCTTCTGCTTGAGTAGATTGCTCAGGTAGAGCAGATGCTGACTGTTACAGGATCTTTAATTGCTTTTCTGTGTTGAATAATTGAGCCTCGGTGTCCAGGGAGCTCAGTTACCACGAGCAGCAGAGATGCAGAGGGTCTGGTTACTCCAGGCAGGGCTGCTCTGGCCTGAAATCCAGCATGGGTTTCCTTTGGAACTATGGAGAGGCTCCTTATCTGCAAGCTGAGAAAGGATTGGTAAAATGCTGTCAGCTGAACATACTTATTCCATCTTCTCATCCAGCTGGCTGCAGGCCAGGGAGCACAAGTGGCAGTGCATAATTAATTGCTGCTCCTCTGGGTTTCTCTGAGTCTGAGAATTTCCAGAGGAGAAGGGGGTGAAGTTAGCTGGGTTTTATCAACTTCCATGTCTTTTCCCTCAGAGGTACCTGGGAAGCTGGAGCTGTCCCTGTTTGGATGAGAGTGGGAGGAGGGCAGTGGTTGCTGTACAGTCTTTCCTCACTAAAGTACTGTGTCTCTTTCTTTCCATGTGTTGATTTCTTGGACCAGTTATTACAGTGAGTATTGCTTTTACTGATAATCTGTGGAATAATGACTGAGATGAAGTGTTCTGGGTAGAAGAAGCTCTTTAACTTGAGCTAAAGGCACTTTATCTTTTATCCTTGTACGATCACATAGATTAACTGCCCTTACCAAGTGTGGTGTATCCATGTGACCATGGACAGAGATCTGTCTGTGCTCAGCAAAGCTCAGCTTTACAAATGGGAACAAGCCCTTGCTTGGGTAAACTGAGTAAAAGCCAGTCAGCTCCTGCCATGCTGTCCCCTTGATTAATCTCTTCTGAATTTGATATTTCCTTTCCACATGCTGAGTGTTTCACTGGCTTGTGCTTTTGTTTCTGCTCCCCTGAGAGAGGATAGGGTTACCTTTGGGAGTCCTTTACTACTCACAGTAATAGTGAGAAATGGAAAGTTTTTTGCTTACTTGGCAGAACTGTGCTTCTTGTCCCTTCTCTTTCAGTGTCAAGAGTTCTCAGCACATCAATTTAATATTGTTATTAATGTGAAAAATTGCATCAAAATATGTACTCAGTGCTAGATCAATAATCTCTGTGGAAAGACAGTTTCTGCCTAGCTAACTTATGTTACCCCTTCTAAACTCTATTTGGAGTGGCAGATATTGTCCTTTCAAGAAAAAGCTGTTTATAAACTCCAAATGTTTCACTAAAACAATAGAATTTATGGTGGGGTTTTTTTTATGAACAGCTTGTGGTTTATTTAATCCTAAGTAATTAATGATCACTCAGTTTTGCTGGAAGTGATGATCTGGTTACAAATAATTCTGAAATTCCCTAAGTTGGACCCTAGTCAAATGGAAAGTTCATTCTTTGAATTACTCAGTTCTTTGAGTTGACTCTCCTAATGCTTATCTGTGTAATAAGAAGACAAATTATATATTTGTCTTATATAATTATATATCCTAGAATAACAAGAAGCTTTATTTTGATGACAGAATGAGTATATGAAGGATGACTTCCTGATCAAAATTGAAACCTGGCATAAATCAGATCTTGGAACACAAGAGAATGTGAGTACTTGTGTCGTGTTTTACTCATCTCTTTAATGTCACAGTGCTGCTTTTTGTGCTGGGTTAGAGAAGTGCTGTGTGGAGCTGTCTATTCACCATGTTCCTGAATTTCAAATATTTGTCTCACTACCAAGTTCTCTTGGCTTCTCACATAAACTGAATAAAATTGACCCCCAAGCACTTGTTCTGTGTGAGCACCTTTGCTTCTTTAGAAACTCTCCCACTGTGTGTTTACCTCTCTGTGGGTGGGAAGGGGAGCACTGGGTGTCTGCATTTCCATCTGGCTTTATATTTTCTTAGGCTGGGAATGTTCTGTCACTGAAGCAGCTCCTTGGGTGATGTTTTTTCCCTGCAGGTGCATAAACTGGAGCCAGAGGTATGGAAGAGTGTAGAAGCCATTTATATAGACATTGCTGATCGGAGCCAAGTACTCCCCAAGGTATGGTAGGTGGGTAACAGCTCTCTGGGGGGGAGGCCTTGTGCTAAAAGGGGGCATCATGGACAAACTGTGCTTCCAGGGATAGTCACAGGCAGCAGAACAAGTGGGAGGATGGACAGAGGAGGAAAGGTGTTCCTTAAAACTGCTCATGCAAGCCAGAGGAAAAGCTATTAAAAACTGTCAGCACTGCCTGTAAAATGTGTTGTTTGTNGCTAAAAGGGGGCATCATGGACAAACTGTGCTTCCAGGGATAGTCACAGGCAGCAGAACAAGTGGGAGGATGGACAGAGGAGGAAAGGTTCTTTAAAACTGCTCATGCAAGCCAGAGGAAAAGCTATTAAAAACTGTCAGCACTGCCTGTAAAATGTGTTGCTTGTGCATGTAACAGTATTTCTCCAGCAGTGCAGCTGACTGAAGTGTTTGAAGAGCAGGAAATGGCACTCCCCTTTCCATACAGGATCTCTCCTAAACTTCCCTCTTTTTGATGCTGACCCATGGCTTCACAAGTGTATCTGGAAATGATGTAGCCAATACTTGGTTCTAAGAATCACTCCAGTTACTGTGAGAAAGAAAGGGGTGTTTCTTTACTGGGAAGAAAAATCAACTGTATAAAAATGGAATGTTGGTTGAGTTTCCTGACTTTCAAACAGTACTTGATACCATTTTCATGGTAGTACTGTGAGTCTGACTGTATTTTTCTTCTAGTGAGCAGCATGTGAGCATCACACTGATAGAGTGCTGCGAAAAATCCCAGATAGCACGGCTGCTTTCTGTAACAGCAGTCTTTAGCTCACAAAGAACAAGTGGTTACAGGAAACATATCCTACAGAACTTCTGATAGCCTTACAAAGGTCATATCAGTTTGTTACCACTTCTTCATAGGTCTAGGACACAACACAGTGGGGAGATACATTTCCTTGGAGAGTGTCTGACCTAAAGTTGAGGTCTGAAAACAGTAGTTCTTGATAAGGCAGAGGTTGGTCTTGGCCCAGGAAAATAAATCCTTAGTGTGAAAGAACAGCTGGAAAACAGATGGATAATTTGTGTTTAATCTTTGTGTCTGTCCAATAGGATTACAAGGCAGAAGAAGATCCAGCAAGGTTTAAATCTGTCAAGACTGGACGTGGGCCTCTGGGTCCCAACTGGAAGGTTTGTATTGATGAATTCAGGAACTGTATTAGGGCAGATACTGGGGTTTGGAGCCAAAGATACATCTAGAAAACACTGGAATCCCTTCTGCAGAAGGAAATGCAGAACTCAGTCCTGAATCTGTTCTGATTTTAAAAGAAATTAAAAGAGCTTGGTACAAAGAGAATGAGTTCCAGGAAATCTCTAGAGCTGTCTGGTGCTCAGCCCAAGGGTTCACCCAAGAGAGTTCAAGTATGAGATAGCTGAGTAGTGACCAGCAGAGTTTAACCTTTCACTGAAATCCTTGGAATCTGAAGACATTACAAGTGCAGATATAATACCAGTCTTTAAAAGGGACCCTGGGTGGATTTGGGGAGCTACTGGTGTGCAGGTCTGATTCTTAGCAGACAAACTTGGCAGAGGCTGAGGTTGATGTGATTCATTTGGGAAGAGTGGTTATGGCTCCTGTAATGGGAAATAGGAAACCTGTAGGTTTTCTTTAAGACTTATAATCATGACTCAGATGATATAATCTAATTCCAAAATGTTTTAGGTAGGGACTTTATGGAGAGACTTTTAAGGAAGCAAAGTAGCCGTGGTATAACAGTGAAGATGCTGAAAGACATAATTTTAATGGAAGAAAGAGTGGACAACAGAGGAGAGGAAGGAATAGTCTGTTCTCAGAATGGAGGGAAAGCCACCTGTGAAGGAAACCAGGGTCTAGTTTCATCATGCCTTGAAAAAGGGTGAGCAAAGGTGTGACAAAACTTGTCAATAAAATATAAGAAAGGTGTAACGATGCAAGAGGATTGTGGGGAATTGTGGGAAGACTTCATAGTTAGGACTGAGGGAGCTGCTTTCCTGGAGACACTTGGCTAGAGCCTTAATGTGAATACCTTTGTGTCTTTGCAGAAGGACCTGGGGAAGCAGTCAGATTGTCCATACATGTGTGCTTACAAGCTGGTAACAGTCAAGTTCAAGTGGTGGGGTCTGCAAAATAAAGTGGAGAACTTTATACAGAAGGTAAGTTCTGTGATGGGAGAGATGTGGGAATGGGGCACATTTCATCACCCACCTGCTGTACAGGCAATGCCTCTGCCTGAAGTTCTGCACTCAGTTAAAGCTGGGTTCAATTTGCTGCTGAGGATCTTTCTGACAAGTCCTAGAGCTCTAGCCACATTTTCCTCTCCTAGTCTGCTGCTTGAAAAACCTGTGTTAAAAAATAAGCAGATGGTGGGAAATTTTGTTAAATTAAAACATAAATGGTATCTTGAAAAGAGCTTTTTTGTGGCACAGTCAATTACCCATGAGCTCCAGCAGGATGCTACACCTGGAAGTGGTTGTGTGGTTTTCCAGGCAGTGCTGTGTTCATAAAACTGCTGTGCCTTCAGATCACAGAGACTTCTCAGTGGTTCATATTGATAAACCACAGAGCTGCTTCTGCAAAAGCAGTTCTCTGGTGATTCAATCTAAAGGCAGCTCCAAGGGGGAATGACCATGGTGCTGCAGGATTTCAAATACCTCTAAAAAAGCTCTGAATAAAGCAGTGTCTTCAATCTCTTTCTATTTATGGGTATCTACAGGTTTGCATCAAAGTATTGAAGCTGCTTTTGATGAGATATGAAACCATAATTGGTAAAACTGAAGTGTCCTTCCTTAATGAGGTCTTTCCAAGAGGCATTATATATCCCTGTCTAATATAATGGTTTTTCCTAGCTTATCTCTTATAAAATGGAAATAAATTGCTCCAAACCTGGAGTAGTTTGTGCACATTAGTCACCTCTGCTGAAGGGTTTTCAGCTGTGAAAAACAAGTTTAGGCATTTTTTTAGGTCACTTCAAAAGAAAAAAAACCCCACAAGATAGGTGCATGTCAGCTCTTTACATTTTCTAACTTCTAGTTTTTAGCAAGTTAAGGATTTCAAAAATACATGTTTCTCCTTTTTTCTGCACTTCCAGACCAACTTTTGTGCTCTAAGTAAACTCAACTTGGAGCACTTTATTCAGTCAGAACAATACTGTCAAATCAAAGGAAATTCACTAATTCTTTCAGTGCAGTGTGCAGACTGCTGTCTAGGTTTGGAGGGGAAAAAAAAGGCATATCTCTGAGGATTCAAGGCTCTAGATTATATATTCTGATAAAAGAATAAAAATTAGCTATCTCCAGTTTCCAATTGTGGCAGCTAGATGGAAAGGTGGGCGAGGGAGCTGATTCCACACATCTCTGAAAATTGTTACAATGCTGTGAGCTCCATGGTAATTGCCCTGTGACTAAGCTGGTTTGTGTTTTATTCCTCCTTTTGCAGCAAGAAAAGAGGCTCTTCACAAACTTCCACCGGCAGCTCTTTTGCTGGCTTGATAAGTGGGTTGATCTGACTATGGAGGACATCCGTAGGATGGAGGAGGAGACCAAGAGACAGCTGGATGAGGTCAGTGGCAAAGCAGGGCAGGTGTGGGTTGTGTGAGAAGCTGCTTCTCTCCAGCACAGCAGAGAGGAAAGGCTGCTGCATTGTCAGGGCATGGTGTGAATTGTGCTCCTGCTATTTAGGTCATGCTGTGTGTGCTTTGAATGATTGGCTATGAGTCCATCATGCTGGCATCTCCTCCTAATCATTATGGAATTCTCCTTCTGTTTGTTGTTGAGCCAGTAAATGTATTGAACCACAGGTAATGAGGGGCTGAGTGGCAATGATTCATTTACTGCCTCAATATCTTGTGTTTGCTTTTACTCAAAGCTGAATGGTCGATTTTGTCCTCATTAGTTGCCAGAAACCTGTTGAGTAAAAGGTTTTTTTAGCTCTAAGTACCATAAGCAGGTAGTGGGGGTATGTAACATTCTTACTCTGAGAAACACAAGTTTGGTAATAATGAGAACCTTGTTCTGTGGTTTGTGTCCTGCCCTGCACCCTTCACTCCCTTCATGCCTCAGGATATTTCATTATGGTTTCATGTACACTCTTGCCCTGTGGATAATGGTTCCAAATCTGTTGCCAACCCACAGCTTAACCAGAAATGATGCCTGCATGTGCATTTCACAATCACTGATTTGAGGTGCTGAGATACTATCGATGTCTTACACACAGGAGGTGTTCCATAGTGAAAAATTTGGAGATAACACGTGTGAGAATCAGTACTTGAACATTTCTTTCCTCTTTCAGATGAGAGAAAAAGATCCAGTGAAAGGAATGTCGGCTGCAGATGACTAATATGACTCCTTCCTTGTGCACTGTAGGTATCAAGAGATTTGACAGAAATCTGTATTGCTCTATTTGGTTTAAAACCCCCAACATTTGTGTGAGAAATGATCCCGTTCATAGCTTCTGACAGGCAAATCTGTGCTATTGATTGTTTTTATAGTGAACCCATTTCACTGACAGGTTGATGAGCGAGGTTTACTGCCTCGTTTCAGAACTATTCTAAAGAAAAGTCTGAGTGAAAAGTGTAAGAAAAATGTGTTAGAATATTCTGTAGTTTACTGCTATTATTTCTGTAATGCATATGTTACTTTCCATGACTTGCAGAGAAACTTTTGTCAGTCTCAAAAAAAGTAAGTTAGACATGCAAATACTTAGAATACAGTTGGAAATTGAGCATTCCAAGCATTTTGTGAGTAATTTATTTTTCCATTGCTTGTTAGTAGTATTTATTAAGGGGCCAAGGCTTGGACTAACACTTGGGCATTGCAGGAGAAGCAGCAATGAAGAAACCATTGAAGAAACCAATGAAGAAGAAACCATTTTAAAGCTTTTGACTTGTTTTATTTCCATTCTGTTAAATATGTCATCAGTTTGGGGGCTGGTTTTCCCAAATTTTTCTTAGACACTGCAAAAATATTGTATAGTATCAGAGAGGTAAGAAAGCAAGGGGAAAGAAGGGATTGTCCATTTATGTTGGGAAGAACAGGTTATTAGGGCAGTAAAATGCCATCCTAGTTATCCTTGGAAGGAATGGGGTGGGGCAGAACCACATCCTCCTGGAGTACTCACTGTTTACTTCTGTTTGCCCTCTGTTATCTGCTGGTTGTTTGGTGGTAAGTGGGGAGTGTCTTTTGATAGAAATACTTTAATTTTTGAATGCCACTTGAAAATCAACCACTTGATTTCCTTCTGTCCCATTTCCTGTGGATCAGTGCTGCAGTGTACCCATGCATTGTCTGCCTGGTGACAGCGTGACTCACATTTGCTCTCTCAAGGTTGTCTGCCACCTCCCTTGGCACACTGCTCTCCCAAAGCCATCCTGAAACATTTCCCTGTTGTCTCTTTGTTTCAGTTTGCAAGACAGTCATCAGGAAGGCCCAGGGAATCCACACCCTTGACTGACGGACCATCTCTGGATCAAGCCTTTCTCTGTCCAACTGGCAGGCGATTTTAAACCTCCCATAGCTAATTCTAGATGCCCCTTAATATTGTGAGCAAATAGACAGTCTGGTACTAAGCACTCCAGTGTTAGCACGTGCATCCCAAGGAGTTTCCTCCTCCTCAGGGCCGTGTGACTTAGAGATCGCTGTATTTACAACTCCTCCCTCCTCTTTTTTTCATTGTGTTCAGACCAATTTCCATGTGGCCCTGTTTGATTTCCAAGTGACATTTTTAGCTCAAATAGTCTTGTGATGTGGTGACTTAGAATTTTTTTGTTTTGTTCTATTTTTTGGTTTTTTTCCAAGTGGGATAAACTGCCACCTTTGTTTCTGCCCAGCCCTTCACCGTTCTTTGAATGTCTGTTTGGAGAGGGAAATAGTCCATATTTAAAAGTGCAAAACTCTTCCACAAAATGTTCTGCTCTCACCCTTGCTCCCAGAGGGAGATATTTAATGGCAGGTAACCTGAGTACAAAATGAGGAGTAGCCAGAGAGTTCTTGGTTTGTGATGAGTTGGGATTTGTGGCTTCTGCAGGGCATTACTTTGTTCTGTCTTAGCAAACATGAATTAGAGACTGTCCAGAAGCTGCAGTCAGGCCCTGTACTGGGGCATTCAGCACTTACCTGTTGAGTTTCCATTTTAAGGGTCTCTCTGGCCCATGTAGCTCTGTTGTCCTCCAGCTATGCGTGTCAGTCTTACAGAATCTTTCTTGACACGTGTTGCAACTTCCTGGTTCTTTATTAATTAAGACTTCCCATAAATTATAAAGCTGGAATGGTTTTGACTAATAATAACAGTGTGATTCTCCCTGAACAAATTGGGATGTTGCAAAGGCTGGTGTGCAAGAGAGGTGTTGGCATCTGGTTACATCCAGGTGCCTGGGGCGGTGGTTCTGCTCAGCAATAATGTTCTTCCCATTGCAAGACTGACTAAAATATCTCCTTTTGTGCTGTAAGAAAAACTACTTACAAAGTCCTGCAGTTTGCTAGGATGTTTGTTGGTTATTATAAATCATAGAGGATACTGTTAATGTAAAGAGCTCTCGTTATTTAATGAACTCAAATATTTACTGTAACTATCCTTATGTTGATATCAGCTTTAGACAATCAACTCAGCAGAACAGAATCAAGGAAATGCTGCTTTCTTCAATACATGTGAGGAAAAAAATCCTACTTCTTTGCTTATCCCTAAGGCCCAATGTTTGATTTTTTTCCCTCCCCTAGTAGTAATAACTTTATTTTCCACTTCTGTGTCTGGCAGCACTAACATGAAACCCTGAATGCCAAACAGTCGTGGGTGTATCACCGCTTTTGAGGAGTCTTTTTAGCATTCTGAAATACTCTTGACTCCTCCATCCCTTCCCACTCCTGCAAGCAGGAGATCCTGAAATGATCCCATGCCCTGCTGAACAAGGCTGTGCTGGGATCAGAGCTGTTTTCAGTGTGAGGGAAGATGGGAATGCTCTGCAGGGAGAGGATGGCATTGGTTTCTGGGGAGGGGGCAGTTTATCCCTTTATTTTTAGTTTGTTATTTTGCCTTACTCATGTCTAAGTGCAATAAGCTCTGAATTGTACCAGTAACTCTGGCAGGCTCTTCTCAGTGACCTCAGACGGTTCTGCGGGGTTGGGGTGGGATTTGGGGGGTTTTAGCAATCTCACCAGGCAGAAGTAAAACAAGTTTATTGTAAAATAGCTAAAGAAACTAAATTTTAATCTTTGAGGCTATTTGGGACCAGGATGTTTCATGACATGTTGTATAGCTGTTCCAGAAGTATTCCAGGAGTGTAGGCCCCAGTTAGAGTTCTTTCAGTTTGAAGTATTTTTAACTTTAAGAGAATTTATGCACTGACTTCTGTTCACGTTTGTTGGTTACGTTTTGAGGGATCTTACACTTGAGGGCAACCTGAGAATACACATAGCACACTTGTTCTTTCAGTCTGTGTTATCCAAGAGGCTTTTTCCATCTGATGACACTAATCGCCGTGGAAGCAGATTGTAACATTCCACCATTGCAATCCTTTTTTGATCCTCTGATTTCAGAGTAAGAGCTTTTACACAAAGCTTTCCTGATTAGTGGAAAAACTTGGAGGGAGGGGGGGTGAAACTACAGGACCTTCAGCCTGAATACTCCCCCTCTGCTCCCTGCCCTTTGTTTTCTGTCCTTCCAATTTGATCCCAAGTGAAAGCATCCCTCAGCCTTTGGATAGACAAATCCTGTAAAGACCCTTCAGTCTCGACGCTTGGTTCCTGCTAGTGAGCATAGCAAAGATCACGCAGCGTTCCCGTGCCGTATCTTCCATCAGCTTTGGCAGAACCCCCGGACGTGCCGGCTCCCGGCGGGATCGGGTCCATCCGGAGGGCTGGATGCGCTGGGATCGCCACTCCCATCCCCGCCGAGTGGGTTTGGGGCTCCAGGGGCAGCCCCCTCGCCCCAGCCTGGCTCAGGCTGGTTTGCTGACAGGGCCGCTCGCCCCTCATATCCCGCAGCCCTCTGGGTTCATCCCGCTGGGTTCCCCCGCCACGTCCCGACGGGTTCTCCGTGCTCTTTCCTTTGGCGACACACACTTTGTAGAATGGGTTAGATTATCTCGTCGTTTCTTTAAATGTGAGTTTGTGCCTTTTTTGTCTCCTAAATCTTCCAATACAGGCATATTGGAAACGAAATCTAATAAAATACTAGACAGAGCCTCTCGCCTCCGCCTCCTTCGTTTTGGGGTTTTGGGGATTTCGGGGGGAAGGTTTCGATGCCATCCTAAGGCTGCTGTGGGTCCTCCCGGCCGCCAGGGGGCGCCGTGGCGCGGCGCGTGCCCGCCCCCGTCACGAGCGCCGATGGGCGCGGAGCGCTGAGGGCGGCGCGGAGGCCGCGGCCGGGCCGGGCTGAGTGAGGGGAGCGCCGGGGGCTCCGCCGGCCCCTTCCCCGTCCCTCGGGCATCGCTTCCCTGCGAGAACCCTGGGCATGGAGACCGCGGGCCTTGCCACCAAGGAGTTGAGGTGAGTGGTGGGCGCGGAGGGGCGCGGGGCTGAGGGCGGCTTCGAAAAGTGGCCCCGAGCGGTTACGTAAATGGGCGAGAATTAGCGAAACTTGTGTGCGTGCTTATTAGCGCAGAATTACACAAATTGGCGGCGTTGCGTAGTCATATGAAATAGAGGAGAAAAGCTGATTTTCTGGTTTGGAAGGTCGGTGCTGGAGTGGTTCAGGGAGGCTTACGGGGCATTTCTGGGTGCTTGGGATTTCCCGGAGCTCTGTTAATGTGTTACGAGGGTACGAGCATCTGCACCTCTGTAATGGACCGGGCGTCTCGAACTTGTCACTTTCCGTGAGGAAGAAGAAGCTTGAGTAAACACTGAGCTTCTGCTTTTACGGTGTTTTTACTATGTGTCTTCACTCTCTGTGGGTGTCCTGTTGGGCTCGATTCCCTACAGAAACCTGCTTAGATGGGATTTGGGTAACAGCCTGTGACAGGAAAGTTTAAACAGCCAAACTAACAAGCTGACAAGAGCTCAAATATCTTAAAAGTCCTTTGAAGGCTTTATTATGAGCACTGTGACCCTGAGAAATTCTCCGCTATTGAGTCATTTGAGGATTAGCAGCGGTGATGCTAAATAATGACTTTAGTAGGCTGCTTGTATTTAGGACAGTGTTTGTTTCTGCCTCTGAAATCTGGGTTTTTATCAGTACTGTGGTCACTGGGCACTTTGAGGAGTTGAATTTCTGTCTGTAATGATTGATGGCTTCAACATTATTTCAGTTTTGTTTAATCAGGTAATCGTCTTACAAAATTAGTAACTGGAGAGTGTTCCCAAGTGATAAATTTCCGGTGGCAAAATTAGATCTGCAGCCTACCTACATTTTTTTTTCCCTAGAAATTTATTTTGGAGTAGCTTTTGTGTGGCTTCAGCTTAGTCTTACAAAGATACACTATTGGTGAGGGAAATTATGTATTATTTTAATCTGTTGTGCAAGGTTGTTTTCCAGCTTTTCTGTATACATTTCTGTTGATTGTGGGATAAAAACACAGCCTTAATAATGGGTGTATTGATGGGATTCACTAATTATCAGTGTTCATAAGGTCATTATAGAACTCTAAGATGGAAAATTAACAATTTATTATTTTTTAAGCCTGTCTGTCATGTAACAAGACTGACAATAAAGTGAATCTGTTTTTAGAAGCTCTGGTACTGAAATAACCATTTTGTAAAGAAACAACAGTGCTGTGATGTGAATGTTGAGAGTCAGTGGCTTTGCTTGGTTCTGCTCAGAACTTTGAATGTTTGGGAGCTGGAGATTACATTTCTCTTTGCCTGCAGACAGGCACATGATCGATTCAAATCAACAATAAATTCTTTTAAACCCTGAGCTCGTCGAATTAACCACATTAAATCTATTATGAAAAAACCAATTCACTGTGTGTGGTAGGACGTGATTGCAGCTTTTGTAACAGCCCAGCCAGTGTGGTGGGAACGCCACAGGTTTTTTTTTTCCAGCATTGCTGCACCTACATTCGTCCTTTTGCTGAATTCCACAAGATCTGTAAAACCCTTATCAATCTCTTGACTTTAATGGACCAGTCCTTCAGGGCATAGCGTTAACTTGGAGCAGATGGCGTCGCTGGGCAGCGAGGATGCATTTCAGCATTGCCAGGGGCTCTCCCTGGCCGATTTGGAGAGCGCGCCCAGCCCGCGCAGCCGCTCCGCCAGCCTCAGCAGCACCGGCTCCAGCGGCCGCCTGCAGCTCCGGCACAGGGTGGCCCAGCTGATGGCCTGCGTGGAGGACATCGGCTCGGATGATGAGATCCACGAGGAAGTGTCTCGCACTCTGGATGAAGCTTTCCTCATCTGGGGGAAAAAGCTGAAGGATAAGTGGCAAGAATTCAGGTTTTGCTCCCTCCAGTTGGTTGTTTTTATGGTGGCGTCGGGGCTGGCTAATAGATTTCTGGTTGATGAAAAGTGACAGAAATTCACTTAGAACGTTCTTAGAGCTGGTTGCCTGTCCACATTTCAATTTTAGCATTGGTTTTGTGTGGTTTCTGTTTGTTTTTAGATTACATTTAGTTACCTGGAATGTGGGCACAGCTTCTCCCCCTCCTGATGTCACAAGTTTACTTCAGCTCAACTCGCTGGGCCCCACCACGGACATGTACGTGATAGGGTGAGTGATATTAAAGAGCTTGCTTTGTGAGTTTATTACAAAACTGCTGGGTCTCAGCATGGTGTGTATTGGGAGGACTGTGTGATGTGAATCACTGCCTGGGAGATGGCTTAACACTATTGCTACCAGAGGGTGAAGACTAACTTAGTCTGACTAATAGGGGACTAACTTAGAACAGAGATGATTTATAGCAGTTAGCTGCTGCTGTGTGGTGACAGAATGCAGAGTATCTTTTTTCTAAACACACAAAAAGTTTGGGCTGCTGGTTTGTTTTTTTTTTTTTGATAGCATGTTCATTTTGATATGAAAGTTATTGGAAATTCAGCATTTTTTAAGGGAATTAGTGCAAGCTTGCTAGGCACAATCTGCCAGTGTGTTTTCCAAACTATGTTGAAATTCTGAAGTCCTGACAATCAGGTTTTTATAATACATCTTGAGTCTGGCATTGTCTTAAACTCTATCTTCAGGTGTGTATAACCTCCTTTAAATTTGTTTTACTCAGTGTCAGATGTGTTAGATCTGTGTGTGGGTTAAACTGCTTGAATGAGAACCTGAACAGCAAGAGATTTCTGGGGTCTGTGTTCTGCAAAGTTCCTATGAATTCTGTCCAAACCAACTGGTGCGATGTGAGTAATTGTGATCTATTCAGCTTACAGGAGGTGAATTCAAAAATCACAAATTTTCTGTCTGACTTGGCATTTGATGATCCATGGAGCATTTTTTTCATGACTGTCTTGTCTCCCTTGGGATATATCAAGGTAATTATTTACACCACTCTTACATTCACAGCACTGAAGGAAAAGTCTTAAATTTTTTTCCTCAGATTATCCATAAAAGAGAAGTTGATGGTGTTTTTGCAGGTGTCTGTCACTTCCATAGGTACACTTATGTTAGAGGTGATTCTTCATCACACCTGTGTTTTCCTGTTTTTCATGTGATGTAAACTCATACTGAGCAGCATATTTCTTGTGGCCACAATATCTTTATCTCTCTCTTGTTTGTAGAAAAGTTTTTTGCTCTGTGCAATATTGGGGAACTGTATTGTGATGCTTCTAATGTAGTCTTGCACTATAAATATCCCAAGCAGTGGCAGTGATTTTCGTTAAGATTGGTAAGGCTTCTTTATCTTGTTTTTTTTTCTTTTTCCAATTTGTTTGCAGGTGAAAATAAATTGCATATGTGTAAAATAGGGTTTTAGTGGGTGTATATATTTACGTGAGGACTTGATTTTTGGTTGAAGACCTATAACATTATATGGGAATTTAAATGATAAGATTTTGGGGTAATATCAGGGACATAAGATCAGCCGAGGTACTGGCTATTTTAATAATGCTGACAATAAATGTAGAAAGATATCCTGAATTTCTCTATAAAGAGAAATTAAAAGCCTTTTGTAGTGATTTTCTAAACCAAGCACTATTTCTGGCTGGTTTTGCTGAGGTGATTGCATTATCTGCATGCTAATCAGACTCAGTAGTTGTGCTGTTCTTTTAATTGTAATTAAACAAAACAAAGGACCCATTGGGAATTACAAAAAGGAAAAAACCCACATTGTTCACTCTGGCCTAAGTCATTGCTGATAAAAATTCAAAATCTGGCCGTGGGTTGACATTCAGGCCCTGTATACACACAGTTAAAAGAATTCCTGCTGGTATGCCTGGCTGATTTTGAATTCTAATTTATAACAGAGGCAGTTTGGAGCACACTAATGAATGGATGCTGCCACCTAATGGCTTTCAGCAGGACTTGATTAGCTCCAGTAATAAGGGGGAGCTGTCAGGCCGGGTCAAAATCAAACCAGGCAGCAAGGAAAGGTTATCCCAGGACTTAGCCAGGAATTTGGCTGAGCAGGAGAGGAGCACTTACCCCTTGGCTGACCTGTGATGAGGTGTGGAGGGAGAGGTGTCATCCTTGGGACATTCTGTCCCCTCAGTAGCAGGGTCTGTTTTCAGAATGTTCAATTGGTCACAGTCCATTCTTCCACCATCCACGGGATCGTGTTCCCTCTGTGCAAGGGCTTTGCTTGATTTGGCTCTGAGGGCTGCTGGGACTGGTGCTGGTTCCAGCAGGGGAGGGGTCAGTGCCTTGTTGTGCTCAGATCCTGTAGATCTTGAGAAACCTCTGGGGACTGGCCACAGCAGAGTGAAATAAAGCAAATAAATAATAAAAGGACTGGAAGATCTTGGTGCCTCATGAATGTAATTATGGAAAGGAGAATGCTGACTACTAAAATATTTATGCATCGTTGCAGTAATTGCAGTCCATTGTTTCAGTATTCTGTGTGGTATTTTCTTGGGTTTAAGGACAATTAAAGCATTAAAATATATTCTGAAATCATTTAATTGTGTAGATAGGGAGACAAAGGAGGAATTCTGTTTTAAATTTTGGGCTGAATTTTTTGTGCTTCTCCAGCAGTTGTATAGTCCATTTTATTCTAATGTAGTCTTTTTCTAAATTAATCCAGCATAAAATTGAAGTACGGTTAATGTATTTCAATGCCTGTATTTTAAATTGAATAATAATTGTTAAAACACGATGAATTTTGTGTCTCGTGCCAGGATCATTGTAAAGTTCATAAATGTTCAATTGAAGGACATCTTTATTAGACTGTTTCCACACACACAAACCAAAAAAACCCCAAACCACAAAACCCCTGTGTCTTATGTGCTCTCTAAGTGTTTAGTAAATCAGTTTTTACAGGCACTGCAAGGCAGGAGTTTCTGCTGTTTGCAGCTCATTGTTTTTGCAGATGCCTGGAATCGACTGCTGTGCTTTTGAAGGCATTTAGAATATTTAATGATCTGCTCAAGGATGCTTCAGTTTGAAAAAGCTGCTGCTGTTGGAGGACTTGTAGGTGTGAGTTATAAAGCTTTTAGTGAAAAGTGGAGGATTTGGTCCTTCATGAACAGGATTCTTAAAGACAGAAACAAGGGGCTGGTGAGGCAGAAGAAAAGTCTTTAAAGAGGTTTGGGCAGGTGCATATTTTGAGGGCGACTTCAGATTGAAATATGATGTTGGAACTGTGTTAATTAGCTGAGGAATTGATCAGATTTGTTGATAGGGAATATATTTTTCACAGCACTGAAATGAATCTGCATTTACTGTCACAGTATTGAGGCCAGGCTTGGCAAGGGAATTGCATGACTTCTGCTGTGGCCTTCTTCCCTAAAAGCTCCTGTGGAGTAACCCCAAGGAGCTCCTGGAAATGACCATTTCTTCTTCTCTGTCTCCCCAGCTCTCCTCAGTTCGCATGCAGGGGTTGCTGCTTCTGATCTTCGTGAAGCACGTGCACCTTCCCTTCATCCGGGACATCCACACCCACTACACCCGCACAGGCCTCTATGGCTACTGGGTAAGGACTGCCTCTGTCACTGCTGGTGCTCTCTGCCTCTCCATGGCTCTCTGCTGGGACAGAGAGGATGTGGTTTAATTAAAAATTAATAATCTGACAAGCAGACTCATTTGTTTGAACCTCGTGTGCAGCACAGACCGTAATTTCAGATTTCAGTTTATTTGCTGATACGCAGCAAGTTGCGTAGAAATAAATTCTTCTGATTTAAATCTTAATTGCAAGACTTAAAAGATTGTAGGTGGTGTTAGTTCCATTTGCAGGCACTGAGTGCAGTTTCAGGAAAAGTTGTTGATCTTCCATGCCAGGGGAACAAAGGAGGAGTCAGCGTCCGCATGTCCCTGTTTGGGCACACGATCTGTTTCATGAACTGCCACTTGCCCGCTCACATGGAGAACACAGAGCAGCGACTGGATGACTTTGAGAAAATTCTGGAAATGCAGTTTGAAGGAGAGGATATTCCAAGTCCCTTGGATCATGAGTGAGTTGTTCACTCAGTTCTGTGTTTTTTTTATCTATCATAGGGTGAACTCTTGCACTGAAGAGTTTTGGGTTTGGATTTTTTATCCATCATTTTATTTTAAATGTCCCTTCAGCCTTGACCCTGAACTCTGGGAAGAAAAGATAACCTGAAAGACAGATGTCTGTTTTACAAGACTGTTCTCTTCCAGTCTCTAATTACATTCATTTGTTAGCATATTGACTGTACATGTCATGCAGGAAAGCTTTAGAAGCTAAAGCCTGTTTCTGTCAAAAATCCTTTACTTTGCTGTTAAATGTTCAGAGATGTATGATGCAGGAGAAGTTAATATTCAGGCAGTAGTAAGCAAGCAGCAAGAATGCAAGGGACTTAATTTACTGTTTCAATTACTTCAATTTTTTTGGTTTAGCAGCAGGTTGTCCCTATGTAAGCTTATCTATAGCTACTTAATGTTTGTGTTAAAGCTGTTTGCATTAAGTAATAAAAGTGATTAGAGCACCTAATTAGTGCAATGGCTAACATTCTGTCCAATTCTTCCTTTGAGTTAATAGATTCATATAAATCTTCCTTGTTTGATGCATCTTGGTTTGGTTTTAAGGCTTCTCTTCTGGTTTGGAGACCTAAACTTCCGGATAGCAGATTATGGGATACACTTTGTCAGAGAATCAATCAATAACAAGCGTTTCAGTCTGCTCTGGGAAAAGGACCAGGTGGGTTGGCTCGGTCTCCTTGGGGGTTTGGATTAGGTTTTAATACACACAAACACGATGTGGTAGTTAAATTGCACCCTGAGCTTCTAATTTCTGTTAAAGAACACAAACTCAGAGCAGTCATGACATAGAACATGAGGTGGTCATAAGCCCCAGTTAACTGCAAACTTGTTCTGCTTTTGTGCAGTTTCCTACTCATTTACAATGCTCATGTTTGACTGGAAAATTCTTTGAACTTCTTGTCTTGTCAGTTGTTCCTCCCCTTTATCTCTCCTACCAATAATTCTTTTTAAGACAACATTGTTCTGGATGTAGAATTGCCTCTAAACTTTTAGATGGATTTTGTCAAGAGTTCTGGCTATAACAAAGAGGCCCTTCTGAATTTACCTTTCCAATGTTGTACTGACTGCAATGTTGAATTCTTGGAAGATGCTTTCCTTGAAGCTCTGATTTTTTAAACATAATCTTTAAAAGTTACTTTTTATTTCTGCAGTTAAATATGGCAAAAAAGAAGGAGGCATTTCTGAAGGAATTCAAAGAGGGTCCTCTGCAGTTTAAGCCCACCTACAAGTTTGACCTTGACTCGGAGGTCTATGACACAAGGTAAAAGATAAAATGAGTTTAGATGTGGAATATGAGAGTGAATGTGGTGCTTGGTTAAATATCACTTTGGTGATCAGCAAACCTGAATTTCCTGTGTGTACTGGGGCTGTTGAGCTGTTCTGTTAGGCTTGGATTGATCAAATCTGAATAAATTAATATTTTTGGCTGGAGAAGCTGGGGTCTGCTCATTGTATGAGGGAAGTAATGAAACAACCCAGCTGCCTTTTTGGAAAGAGCAGATTAACAAAATAAATCAGCACTTGTTTAAGCTGCTTCTGTTTTGTTCTTTCCTACTAGAAGTGCTCATTGGTTGTCAAAAAGGAGCAAAAGAAAACTGTCTGTCATTTTTGCTTCCCTTCTCTGTTTAAGCATTTTATTTGATATCCTGGTATTTGAAAATTAATGTATATTTGTCTTTATTGATTACTTTAAGTTGAAGTTGGGGTATCTTAAATTTCCAAAGTTTTTCTGTAATATTAAAGTCTGTTTGTTAAGTATTAGTCTTATGTTTCCACAGAAGGATAAGGTCCTGTCCAAACAGGGTTTTGTACTGATCTTTTTCTTTATTTCCAGAGAACAGAAGTCCCTGTTTTGGTTTAAGTAAGAAGAGAACTTTCTGAATTTTGTAGTTATTTTTAATATTTCAGAATCAAAACAAGGCTCCATCTGAGCTTTTGCTTTGATTTTTGTGAAATATTTGAAAATCAGATGGCAGCTGATTTTCTTTAGGGATTTTCTCTAACCTGTCTGAAAGCTGCAGTGTTTTCTACTCTGCTGTTGCACTGAATATTGGAAGTTTATTCATGTGGACCCAAAGACATTTTGCTTCCCAATTTAATATAACAAGATATAATGAAACCAGCAGTAAATCCATCTTAAAAAAATACTTAAAATAATCCAAACCTGGACATTTTACAAATGATTCTTAGCCTGGTTGTCTGTATTGGCTGATTTAGAGAACAAAAAGTGTGGTCACACATTCTGTGTGCATCCTGCTGCTGCTCAAGCTACCAGAGAGACTTTGCTCAGATGGGGGGAACCAGCAAGACCTCAAGACAAGCACCCCGCAAAACTTGCTTTTACTGAAGCCCAGAGAATTTTATTTTTGATACTCCTTCAATGTGAATTCTGAGGGTTTGTTTCCCATCTAATACTCCATTTTCTCTAAAACAGGGAGTGTTTTACCTTAAGCTGTTCTTTTGGTATTTCCTGCGCAGCAGAGCAGACATCTGGCATCTCCTAAAGATTTCTGTTGGTTTATAGAATTACTGCAGTAAGTGGGATAAGGGCCCTTAGTCATTTCAAATCTTTCCACTTTATTAAAGGTAGGAAGGGGTAAAACAAAATTATGTTGAATATTGAACTAAATGGCCTTGGTTTTGATATTTAAACTGACAGTCTTCCTTACACATCCTGCTTTTAACTTTCATAATCAAATCCAGTCCATTCTAATTCCTCTTCCATAGGGTATGATCTTTTCTCCATTTCAATTTGAAGTGATCCACCCATCCAGAGAGTTGCTGTTAAGCTTTCCTCCCACTACAGAGAGAACCACAGAGGGCTCATGTCTTCTGGTGTAATTGATATGGTATAAAAGGAAACTCTGCATTGTGATAACAGTTTGATGTATAGTGCAGTTGCAGGCACCACTTCCTTGATTATGGAATTTTGAAAGCCTGTTGTTATGAGACAGCAGTAGCTTGCAAACCTGAAATGCAGGCTAGTAAAATTTAGAGGAACTTCTAAACAGAGCATTGCTGTGGCACCTGTGATTACCATAAACTAGCCAAGTTTGTCCTGTCTTGTGTTGTTAAAAGAAACTTGCTCTCAAATATTTTGAATAATTTCAAACGTCATTCAGACTCTTCCTACATATTCCTTATGTTTACACCCTCATTTCTCAGAATATCTGTACCTTTGGAGCCTGGGGCAGTTGTATTATCTATAAATTCATGCATGTTTTTACAGGGTTTTAGGAGAAAGTATCATTTCCTGTATGAAGCCAACTAACCCACTGAAATGTCCTTCTCCCCTTCATTTTACTCCTCTTTCAGAAAGCCATGATCTGTGCTGAATGGAGTTCAAATTAAGGAAACGTTGCTTGTAAAACACATTAATCAGAGCTGTAAAATGAAGCTTGGATATGATTGCCTCCTTTTATTAATATGTATCTCACAGTCTTTGAACTCTGAGTAGATTTTGCACAGCATTCTTAGCTTTTGGCAACTTGTTTCTCTGCTCATTTCACTTTTTACCTTACATTTTTGCAGTGAGAAGAAAAGAAAGCCAGCGTGGACTGATAGAATTCTATGGAAAGTGAAAAATCTCAGCGAGGTTGCATCAAAAGAAGGAGAATTCCCTGAAGAAGAGAATCCAATTTCTGTTACTCTCAATAACTATGTCAGTCACATGAGCTATGGCATCAGTGATCACAAACCTGTCACAGGAACTTTCAAGCTTGAGGTGCTGTCCCAGTTGTGTTAAGAAAAAGTTTGTTTTACTCAGTGCTGCCTTACAGCAGCTGATCTGCTAAACCATAATCTCTGTTTCATTCTGATCATAGTGAAGGCAGTAAATTGCTTTCAAGTTATTTCCAGTCAGTTAAAGAGTCCCATAGGTGGCAATTGTGGCAGAGAATAACTGGAGAAGAGTAACTGAAAGGATGACAGGCTTGACTGAGTTTAAGCTCTGTTTTTTTGTGTAGATGAAGCCTCTTGTCTCAGATCCCTTGGTCGTGCTGAATCCTGAGGGTGAGTGGAGCGCAGAGCACGATGTTCTCATCCGCTACTCCGCAGCACCTGAACTCCCCAGCAGTGCTTGGGACTGGATTGGGCTCTTCCAGGTAATGCTGCCTCATCATTGCTCTTCAGCAAAGATGGGGAATGTGACTGCAGGAGCTCCTGGAGAGTTTTAGAGCACTGATTCTTGCTAGTGCAGAACTCCAAAATAGTTGTGTGCTAGATTGACATTAGTTTCTGTGTGCATGTGAGTTCTTCCACATCCTTTAAATGCTCTGCTAAAATAATCTGGTTGTTTATTGAAGTAAAATGTTGCAGAAGCTGTGGAAAGGAGCTGATGCAACAAAAGTAAAAGTCAGTGGAAGGGTGAGAGAACAGAGCAGTCCCAGCCTCCCAGAAACAGATGTGTGCATGCCCCCAAAATGTTTTGATCCTAAGAGTGTTTTAATTACTTCAGTTAAACAGTAAACATCTCTCACAACTTTGTTTTTCGTGTAGTATGGCTTTTGTTTCCATCAGAAGCTGATAGTTTGTATCTTTCTCTGCAGGTGACTTTCAGGCATGTGAAGGATTATGTTACTTATGCTTGGGTGGAAGATGATGAAATTTCTTCCAGCAGAAACAGCAAACAAGTAAGTCAGTTGTATTTCTTTCTAATGTAGTTTTCCGTAGAGTAGCATTTGAGGTCTGTTCCATATCCCCTTCCTCTCAGGGGTTCTGTATCCTCTTCCCAGTTGAAGCTGATTGGGAACAATATTATTGTTTAAAATCCCTCTTCCTAATTCTTCCTATTGAATATTTTGGTCCCTCTTTAAAAACTACTGTCTGCTACAAAGCCTTCTAGTAGTGATTATTTAAAGTGATTTAAACAAAAAAAAAAAAAAACCTTATTTTGATGCAAATGATATATATCCAGAGATACTTACCTGAACAAATAGAAGTTGAAATTGGGAACGGTGGCTCCTTGGGACAGGAGCAAACCAAGCTTGTGGATTTCTTTGCTGTTGCCACCAGGAGGCAGCTCCGCTCCCTCTGCTGCTCTCTGGCTTTGGCCCTTCCCTTCCAACCACTCTGGGTCTCTTCTCTCTTGTCACTGAACCAAGCCAGCCTGCTGACATGGTGAAGGATATTCCTTCTCCTCCCTGATGTAATTTTCAGATGGTTTCCTGAGTTATTTTTGTCCCCATCCGTTTTAGCTTACGTTTTAAAACGTGCTTATAAATAGCAAATACTGATTTTGATGGTGTCCTGGAGGGCTTTTTGTCAACTTCTTTTGCTGTGGAAATTGCTCATTGCCTGTTCTTATTCTTGCCAGGTTTACATGAGTGCTTCAGAAATACCCAAGATGGGAGGAGAATTTTTGCTTTGTTATTTTAGCAATAACTTGCAGTCAATAGTTGGCATCAGTGAACCTTTCCAGGTAATAC
Organism: Hypocryptadius cinnamomeus; assembly: GCA_013400635.1. Classification (NCBI taxonomy): domain Eukaryota; kingdom Metazoa; phylum Chordata; class Aves; order Passeriformes; family Zosteropidae; genus Hypocryptadius; species Hypocryptadius cinnamomeus. The sequence continues at coordinate 10,034 of VYZP01070261.1, read as the reverse complement.
ATTAGGAAGCACTGATTGATGTTGATGTGTTTTGTTTTTTTTTTTTAATTACTTAATTTGTTTTCATATGCATCTGAACATAACTGTGTTAATCCTTGGGAAGGTGGCAGCAGAAGGAATTTTTAAAAGGATATGTCCTGGCTGAAAAGGATTTGCTGATGTGCTGGAAGACTCTGAGTAACTGTTACAGCATAAAATGATATGGATAATACAGAGCAACACATTGCTTTTGAATTGTTAATTTGCTTTTTATCCTTTTTTCTCCTAGATTCAGCCTAGCCAAACACCAATAGAAAAGGATGTGCCAGAGGAAGAGAGCAGTTGGCTGCACAAACCTGACAATCCAGGATCAGGTGGTGGTACTGAAAATAGAAAAGGCATTTAATGGTCGTGGTTCAGCAGTCAGATGATTCTTTATGTCTTAGTGATTGTAAGCTTTAGGTCTTAGAGGATGGAGTGAGACAGGTAGGAATGTTCAGAAACTTTGGAAGCTTGTAGAAGATAATTTATTGTGGAAATGGTTATTTTTATTCTGGGGAGAGTAACTCTCTTGCACTGGATGAGAACTGTAAAATAGCACTTAAGGAATGCTGTATGTTTTAAGGTAATAGACATTTCTGATGCAATGATTTAACCTAAGGAGGTTGCAATGTTTGATAGGTTTTTAGGCTTGTTCCTATTTTGTAGAGGATATTTTATTTACAATGCAATATTTACTATGCTGTAACCCCTTAATAATTGATTTCCAAATTTTGAGTTTAAATGAAGCTATTTAAAAATTATTTATTAGATACAGCTAGTTAGCTTGTTTTGAAATTTTATTTGACTTTCAGATGTAAGCTAATTACCTTTTGGGAAACACCAGTGACAACAGGTCACATGAAAAACAAAATCTTTGGAGTGTGTAAAGTCTCCTTTGGTAGATCCTTCTCTTCATGCCTTACTGAAGAACTCTTTGTAGGATTTTCAGTCTCTGATTCTTCCAAATTGAAATACATTTATCAAAATGCACTGTTCCTGATTTTTGAAATTCTTATTTTATAAAACAATTAAGCAATTTACCTGTTGCCTTTACCCCCCTCATTAAAAAACGTAAAATAAACCCATTTTTATACCAGTCCCTGGCTTGGAGTGAGCCAGGATCCCACAACTTCTGAGGGAAATTGCAGAAGTTGAGAAATGCTTTAGCATAGATGAGCAGCCCATGGTTGATGATTTGGCATAATCTTTGAAAATTGTAAATATCTTCAATTCATAGCAATCAGTCTGCAAACTCTGTTTTTCTAGAGGTGCTCAGACCTTTCTGTATCCTGTGCACTTGAGGGTGGAGATGGAATAGAAATTTCCTGTACCTTTAGGAACCTGAAAGGTAGTTAGCTTCTGAAAGGGTCTTGTTTCTTGAGGGGAAACAGATCTTTGGAAAGGATAGGAAAAGGCACCAACATTCCACAGAATCTCAGACTGCAGTGCTGGGACAGAGCACTTTGAGTCTCCCACGTTCTGTACCCACAGCTCCCTCCCAGGTGTGGTGAGCAGAGTTAGTCACTTCTCACTGGCACAGGGATGGAAAGGAGCAGGTTTGGTTCAGCTGGAAGAGCAAGGGGTGTTTGGATGTCCATGCTGGAATTCTGCTTCAGAACTGAGTGGATTCCTTTTTGCTCTTTTTTCTCAAAGCCTTATTTTTTTCAGGGTTGCTTTGAGATAGAAAGTTAACAGCTTGATAGGATATTTGTTTTGCTTTTATCATTCACTGTATAAAACCTTTTGAGGTCCAGGTGTGTTTGTGTCCTGTTGAAGCTCTGACATAGGTTGCTGGTTAGGTAGTTGCAGTGGGCTTTAGGAGCACTTGGCCTCTGTAGGTTTTAGCTGTATCTCAGCTTGATGCTTGGTGTTGGGAATACTTGGTGAGTAGTGAGGGCAGGTTCAGAGGATGCTGTGTTCATTGCATGGATTAACACTGCCTTGAGGTTTACAGTTTATACATTCCTGTTACACTTTGGAACCATATTAGAAACAGTTTGCCCATTTATACTGGTCTCCCAAGAATTTGTTTTGCACTGAATCTTCCAGATATGTGACTTCTCTCGGCAATTAGGGCATCAGACAAACCCCTGCTTTGAACTGCAGTCCCTTCTGCAGTTCCTGAGTTATGCTCTGTCTCTGGTTTCACTGGTGTAACTCTCTGACCATTCTCCATGCAAGGAGATTCTGTGGAGAGCCCAAAGAGCAGTGGGCTTTGAATTCCAGACCACAGCTGGCAATTTACTGTGGACCAAGATCCAGTTTCTTCTAAGCAGGGTGCATCTGCTGGGCAGGAGCAGCTCAGAGGGAGCCATGCAGCCTCTTTGCAGGGGCGAGACACTCGAGATCCTTTGTGTTTGTGGGAGCTGAGAACCCTCTGTCACTGGACACAGAAGCTGCATTTTGTAAACTGATCCTTTGATCCACGGGACTTCCCAGAAAATGCCCCCAGCAGCTGGGATTGGAGCTGCTTGTGTGTAAGAAGGATGCTGCACAGAACTCTGCACTTCTCTCTTCAGTATTATGCACACAGAGGCACTTTTGTTTACTACTGTTACCTATGGTAGCTTTTCAGACTATTCCATGACCTGTAATGATGCAATTTCTGATGAAATTTATCTTTTCTTAAAACACCTTTAATTGGACGTTATAATCACTGGAAATGTTTTTATACTCATGTGCTTTTCTTTTCATGTACCTCTGAAATAAATCCTGGCAGTGAAGTGTTGTGCATGGCCTCTGTTGATTTGAGAAGGAACAGACTGGTTTGGGCGGGGAGGATTCATTTGTAACCTTTCTGCAAGGAACTTGTTTTGGTCATGTTCGATGCACAGATACAAAGTATTTTAGAAGGAAATCAGTGACAACCTAGGGTAGGGCTTCGGCTGCAAAAGAAGAGCAAGGATAAATGCTATTTTTCCTTTGGACAAAGCAGATTAATCTTTTTTTTTTCCTTATTTCAATGAATCCAGTATTAAATGCTCTTGTGGTTTTGCATTTTCTGTCCCTCTTCCCCACTGAGGCTTTGACATTTTCCTTGTAAAAATGGCCAGACCACTTGACATTGTTTCTTAATTTTTGAGAACATGGTCCTCTAATTTCACTTTTTCACAGTGAATTTTTCACAGTGTGATTTGAGGTGTCTCTTTTGCCTTTCTGAAAGATCTGCTAAGTTATGCAACATATTTTAAATTTTATGTATTTTAATGTAAATGTGCACTCGATTTCCATCTAAGGATAACTTTTCGTAACTCCCTGCTGTTGAAGAATTAATTTTCAAATGGGAGCTATATATCCCAAGGAATGTTATCCAGTCTAGCCTCATTTAACTCCCATATATTTCTGATTGCTGGCTAACCTCAGGATGTGCAGTGTATCATTGCACACAGATAGTACAGCTCTGTGTAAACAGGAAATATTTCTAAGATGTCTTGCGTGTTTGTGAGACCCTAAAAATATTTTCTGATAAAGACCATTGTTTCTACTACCACTGCTTCCTTCTCTGCTCTTGGACACTGAGTGACACTCAGATGAACTTGTCTGAATTAATATACTGCAGTGGAAAGGCCAGTTGAACAAAGCTGGAGTTGGGTTTTCCTTGAGAGAGGAAATTATACCTTTTTTGAGAGCTCTGTGTTGCTAACAGGAAACTTCCTGTGGCCCTTTCTGCCCCTGGATTTAGGAATTGCTGTTTGCACGTGATTGACACGAAGCAATTTCTGTTTAATATACAGTTACTGTGGAAAATGATCTGCTCAGGAACTGAACTGCCCTGAACTTGTTTAATTGCTTCAATTTGAGGAACATCATGGATCTGTGTTTGTACATCCCACCTCCCTTCATTACAGTGGAACTGTCATCTTCCACTTACAGGTGTCTGCAATTAAGGAGAACTTTGGGCAGCCTAGAAAGCAGCAGGAGAAATCTGTGTGGGAACAGCTGAACACAGCTTGGGAGAATCACTGGAGTCAAACAGTGAAGTGTGAGATCTGGGGATGCAAACTGGCAAGAGGAAATGCAGAGGTGCAGGAAAAATTCAGAAAATGTGAATATAGGCACCACAAAACGATGAAAAATAGAATAGCAAATGTTTTAACCTGCTAACCATGCTTTGAAACTGGCAGTGCTCAAGTACAGACATCAGCTCTGGTAGGGGATGCTTCAGCATCGTTTGTCAAGTTCTAATTGCACTGTAGCTGTGGTTTTACAGCTCAGCCTCATCAGAGACCACACTCTGCTCCTCTCTGCCCTTTTTATTTTTTCCTTTTAAATTTTTTCCTCCAGCTTCTTTCTGCTGTCTTCACCTTTTTTTTTCTCTTATCACTCACTTGTAGCCCATTTTCAGAAGGTTTCTTTGCACATAATTCTGGTATCTGCATCACAGGAGCCATTCCACTAACCCAGCTTTGGTATTCTGACTGTTGTGATTTTTCTCCATAGAAAGGGGAGATAAATCAGGCTGGGTATTGCTCCGTATTACTGAGAATAGGGTGTGTTTGCCTGGGGAAGTGACAATGTTGGGTTTTAAAATGTGATAAAATCTATTTTTTTTTAGTAGAACTCTCTATTGGGAAGTAAGTGCTCAAGGAAACAATTGTTGGACTGGAACAATCTTGTGTATAACAGCTAAGGAAGCATAAGAATAATTCCAGATATGAAACACAGAACCTTTCCTTGCAGTTGCTGAACAGAATTGTGTTACCTGTATCCACTCTGGAGTGGCCAGTGCTTGTTAATCTTATTAGTTAATCTTGTTAATGCTTTCTTGGCAAGCATTATCAACTGCAGTTGGTTTGTAGTAGAGTTGAAAATTCAAATTTGGCTCTTCCAAGAAGATAGAAGGAATTATCTCCTGAGCAAATATTAAAATACCTGAGATTTAGACTGATTTTTTTCCCCCCAGTCACAGGCAAGATATGTGATACCTTTTTTTGGAGGGTGATAGGTCTGGCCACTCCATTAATAGATGGCATGATCATTGTAAAGCTCTGTAATTGCACTTAAACCAGCATTCACCAGATTATTTTTCTCCTGTTTGTAGGAATTTTCATGCAGTAACGTGCCAATTAATTCCCTTTGCCATGATTAGTTAGCTACTCAAGGACTCAATTAATAATGATTCCGTTCTGCAACGGTTTGCAGAACTTCCTGTAGTTACCATGGGAGCAGTCAGGATTTTTTATTGCTTGCTCTTGGAGGCAAAGATGAAGGATTTTGTCTGCACAAAATCTCTTGGTAGATTTTTGATGTCCACCATGGGATTGTTTCGTGCCAACACCTCTGAAACAGCATCCGCAGCGACCTGACTTTTCTGAGCCCGGTGGGACAGAAATGGAACAGCAACAAAGTTGGAGGCAATAAACACAAACATAAATTTAGGCTTCTTGGAACTGTCGTGGCACATTGGAATGAGTGGAAACCAGTCTTAAACTTCATTGTTTCAGCTCACATCTAACACTTGGTGTAAATACAGAGGTTTATCTTTTCCTCTCACAACAGGGCTTTGAACCAAAGGCTGCCCTTAGTCAAGGTTGGCTGCTGCTGCTGCACACTGAAACCAGAACTATCCATAAAGAGTAGAGGGATTTACTGAGTTTCCTTGGGAGAATGGAGCTGCAGGTTGAACGCGTTCCTACAGGAGAAATCATCCGCGTGGTCGGCCGCAAGGCAGAGCGCAGGACTGTAAGCCTGGCTTTAATTGTTCTCTGTCCCCTTCTGGTACTGTTGGTTACACAATAACCAACTTAGATCTGAACTGAGCAACTCCAGGGTAAGAATGGAAGGGTTTGCAAGGCTGGCTGGTCATTGCAGTGACTGGAGCTGTGTTGTGAACAGTTTTTTCTCTCTGGAATGGAATTAGTAACAGTGAAATGAATGGGAGTTTAGAAAATCATTAAAATTTATTTTCTGTAGAAATACTGCAGTGAACCAAAGCTGGTGTTTGGCCTGGCTGTATGAATTCTGTCAGAATTCTGGGAGCACTTTCAGACTGCAGAGGAAGGGAAAGAGCTTTGAAACAGTTGTTTTGTTCCTCTTGTGTTGGTTGTGCTGTCATGGGGTTCATGCCCTGAATGTTACGAAAAGGTTCACATATGGAAAATTCAGTGGTACAGGCACATATTAACAAACTTGTAAGTATCTCAAGGAACTGACTATTCTGTTAACTTGGCACTTTCTTGACCTGTGTTCAGGGTTTGTATGGAAGCAAATGGAAATCCATGAGCTGATGTTTTCTGGTTTGACACAAACAGTTGAGAAGGATGGTACTTTCCTAAGAATAATTTCAGTTTTCTTGGAATTAATGGCCGTTCTGTGTGTTTTGCTTCAGAATATTTTATATCTGCATTTATATAATTTTTAATTAAAGGAATTTAAAGAAAAGGAACTGTGTAAAATTTAAAATGTTTGGAAGTACCTAAGTGCAACTGGATTTCTCTCTCTTGGCCATAGCTATTTAAAACCTGTTTAGCAGATCTTCAGCTCTGGTAGAGCCATCTTGTACTGAAGTGCACATCTGTGCATGTTGCTGCTGTTTCCTAGCATTGTCTTTCTAGTGACTAATCTGAAACTCAATCTGAAAATGAGCTGAGACATTTACTGTGTGGTTACACAATTGTCAGGTAGAGTCATTTTACTTCAGAAAAAAACGAGAGCTCCCTCTGCCTTGCTGGGAGAGGAGACAATGGCAATTCTGGTGTTCCTTGGTTTGCAGGAGTGTTACTGACTTATTTGGAGTGATAGCAGGGGACACTGGCAGGACTGAAGTGTTGTTCCCAGGGGGAAATGTTCCTTTAAACTTTAGCGTGTGCCGGGGTCCTGGGGAAGACATCAGAGACAAAAGGTATCAGTTCAACTTCCTAAAAAGTTTTAAACACTTATTAGCATTCCATGAAATGGTAACTTGCTACTTTGTGTGTCAAGCAGTGTTGGTGTTGCATGAATGGCCAGAGAGGGGTGGTTTTAGAGAAACTTTAAACTGCTGCAGGAGTGGCAAGAGCAGAGCTTTTTTACTGTTTTAGCTCAGAGTGGTTCAGGCTGTTGGGAGTTCAGTGTGTAGAATTTCCTGTAGATCCTGACGAGACTGCCTCGGGTATTTCACACCTGAGTGGGATGAGCCAATCTGCTGCTCACAGCGGACGGTTACCCGAGCTCGCTGCGATCACTCCAGAGCGAACTCCACCTGCGTCCTTCCCAGGAACATGCACTTCTGATGTCTCCCACAGCCAGGAGGGGCCGGTAGAATTACCACCAGCGTTCGAGGTTTATCTTGTCCGTCTGCAGCAGACAGGTGCGTCTGCCCTTGGAGGCAACAGCAACAGCTCGCTGCAGAAGCTGCTCAGCAGGATGCTGCTGCCGCGGACAACGGGCCGGGCCGGGGGCGAGGCGGGGTCCCGGCGGAGCTGCGGGGCCGGTGCAGGTGAGGGCAGAGGCAGCAGCACCACGCCCGGCGCTCCTCCACACCATTTTCCTTGGAAGCAGCCTTAGCCCAAGGCTGCCTTTACTGCCTAGGGTTAGGGTTACACCTAGGGTTAGGCTTTCGAAAAGCACAAAGCCCAGAGCTCCAGGCACTCCCAGGGACTTGGAGTCAGTTTAGGGTTTACTGGTTTATACTGGGGGGGACAGGGAGGGGCTGGGAGGGACTTGGAGCACTTGGAGGGGATTTAGGTGTTGTTTGTGTGGTAAATAATTATGATTCGTGCTAAAAATATTGAAACAGTAATCAATATTGATACAGTAATTAATATTGGAAATAATAAAACAGTTAAAGGTGTAATGCCAAGAAAGAAAGGGAAAGGAGGGGTTCCCCCCCTGTTCTCCTGCAGATGTTCAGAACAGGAAGAAGCAAGAGATAACTATTACTAAATTTATCTGGAAGAGAGGAGAATTTGATTGGACACCAGGAAAATGTTAATTATATGAGATTTATTGCTTTGATGCTAGAATATAATATTAGCTTATATTATGTTAGTTTTGGCTTACATTATACCAGCTTGGTGCACATGTGTAACCCAAAGGTGAATCAAAGGACACCGAGGAAGAGGAGAGGCCTTCATCAGTGACGACCCCCAAAGAGTGGTGCGACCACCTAAAAGAGTGCTGGAGCATGCGCGATGAAGGTGGTGATGAGGGTGGAGATACAAGTGTGACAAATGGAAAACAGGAGGAGATGGTGATGACATACAGCATAAAAAGGGGAATTTTGGGCCTGGCAAGCTGGTAGTGAGGTGGCAGGGGTCCAAGGACCCTGCACTCCGTACCCCGCGCGGTTGTTTTTGCTTATGCGCTATTATCAGAACCAAATTGTCAATATTTTAACCAAATGATATTGTCAATATTTCAAGTGTATTCAATTTGATATATTTTAAGCTACTCAATTAAAATTGCTGCTACATTTAATATTGTTTGGGTTTTTTTTGATGGGATAATTGGGCAAATATAACACTGGTTTCTACTGGGAGGGTCTGGGATGGAAACTGGAAGCACTGGGGGGGACTGGGAGGGCCCCAGTGACCCCTGAGTGACCACTGAGTGACCACTGAGTGACCAATGAGTGACCAGTGAGTGACCACTGAGTGACCCTGAGTGACCACTGTGACTCCTGAGTGACCAATGAGTGACCATGAGTGACCAATGAGTGACCACTGAGTGACCAATGAGTCACCACTGTGACCCCTGAGTGACCAATGAGTGACCATGAGTGACCACTGAGTGACCACTGAGTGACCAATGAGTGACCAATGAGTGGCCACTGAGCGCTGAGTGACCGCTTCCCTTGCAGATGGCCAATGGGGGCGGGCAGCCGCAGATGGCCCAGGTGAGGGGTCAGAGGTCATGTGGGCGTGGTCAGTGGGTGTGGTCAGCACTGACGACGCCCCTCCCCCAGCCCGGCCGGCTGAACCAGGCCATCAAGTGCTTCCTGCAGGGCATGGGCTACAGTGAGTGACCCCTCATTAATATGCATAAGCGACTCATTAATATGCATGAGGGACCCACAATCTGCACGAGGGCTCATTAATATGCAGGGAAAGACATTGATATGCATGAGGGCAAATTAATGTGCACGAGGGATTGTAAATCTTCATGAGGGCTCATTAATATATATGGCGTGTCATTAATATGCGTGAGGGGCTCGTTAGTATGCAGGTGGGATCCACAATCCTCAGGAGGGTTTTTAAATATGCACAAGAGGGTCATTAATGTGCATGAGAGGCTTGTTAATATGCACAAGAGAGGCACAATCTGCATGAGGATTGGTTAATATGCACAAGACAGTCATTAATATGCATGAGTGGGTGGTTAATATGCATGAGGGACTCACAATCCCCATGAGCGTTCTTTAATATGCATGAGGGATCATCAATCTGCATGAGGGTTTGCCAATATGCATGAGGGTCATTAATATGCATGAGGGATCGTTAATATACATGAGGGATTGTCAATCTGCACAATGGCTTGTTAATATGCATGATGGGCTCATTAATATGTGTGAATGCCTATGGGGTAAGGGGTGTGGCTTGGGATAAGGGGGTGTGGTTAAAGCAAAGAGGCGTGGCTTAAGAGGGAAGGGGTGGGGTTGTCATAAGGGGATGTGGTTTAAAAGGGAATGGGCGTGGTTTGGAGGAAGTGGGTGTGGTTTATATAAAGGAGGGTGTGGTTTAACAGAGAATGGACATGAAGAAAAGAGGTGTGGTTTACATGAAGGGGTGTGGCTTACTGAGAAAGGGGTGTGTCTCATGGGGAAAGGGTGTGTCTTGGAGGGCAAGGTGCGTGTCTCAGAGGGAAAGGGGCGTGTCTCACGGGAAAGGGGGCGTGTCTAGTGGGGAAGGGGCGTGTCCCATGGGCTAGGGGCGTGTCTGATGGCCGTGTCCCCGCAGTGGCCGCCTCCGCCGTGACGCTCCTGTCCCGCTCCCGCAGCCGCACCCTGAGCCACGGCAGCGCCGGGGAGGGGCCGCCCCGCCCCCCGCCAGCCCCTGAGCCACGGCCCCTCCCCACACGGGACCCCTGGGACCCCT